>RJWM01021863.1:0-34572 GCA_004363535.1 Dasyprocta punctata
GCCCGGGGCAGAGGCCGCCCCGGGAATGTTTGTGTATTTCATTCCGCGTAGCTGGATCCTATTGACAAAGCTGCTTCCAAGATGCTCCAGCGTGGAGGGAGAAGCTGGGTGTTTTGCTGGAGGCGAGGATTCTTCCGTGATGACATCAAGCCGCTGTGTCCTCGCTTCCAGACCATCAATAAAGCAAGCTGCTAACTCTGCGTAATTAAAAAACACACTTTTCCTCAAAAGAAAACAGTGAAGCAGGGAGAAATAAAGGCTGTTCTAAGAAGGCACTCTGCTGGGCTAACAGTGTGGTCAGTGGCTGCCAAGAGCCTGTCTTGAGGCACAAAGCAAAAACAAAAGCAGCTCTTCCTTCACCAGCATTAATCGTGCAGCCCGAGTGGGCTCCGGGACAATGCTGACCGGAGTTAGGCGGGGCTCCGCCCCCGGACCCAAACCGTACCATACGTCTGAAGTAGGCTCGTTTCCAAGACGCTCCGCGGGGACATCCTGCTTGTCTTTGTTTCTGGGCTGCACAGAGAAAGTTTTCTCGAGAAGAAACCTATAAAATGAAAGCAGAATGCTTGTTAGCCACCCAGGATGTTTTCTCCCAAGGAGCGCACACACTAGGGCTTGAGACGTCTTCAACCCAACCCCACTCCTTCGCCTGGAGAGCACGAACCTTGCTGGAAACGTCCTGTGTCACCGTGCCAGATGTGCGCATCTCTCTGGAGACCGGGGCCTGGGATGTAAGCCAGTGCCAGGACCGAGCCCCGAGCCTGCTCGCCACAAGGAACAGGGCGGCAGAGAAGGCAGAAACCGGGTCGGTGAGGCTGAAAGCAGCGTGGGGCCAAGACCCCCTGCGCCAGGGTCCAGCAGGCACCAGCGAGCAGATGATTCTCCTGCGATTTCCTTTCCCTAACCGATAGTTCTTGAAACGCCTGTGTTTGGCTGCTGTGGTGTCATCCTAAATTCAGCCCCCAGCAGCCCTGGGCTGTCTTCCCATGGGAAGTCGCCTTCCCTTTTCCTTCTGTCTACTTTGCATGGTTGACCCCGCTCTGTCCACTGTTTCAGCTGTCACTGTCAAGTTGACAAACCCCAACCTGAGTCCCTGGCACACACACCCACCCCCTCCCGCTGACCGCAGAGCGACTCATCTCTGCTCGCACGTGGGTGTTTGCTTGAGTCCTCCCTGACGTCGGCCAGCACTGCTCACCTCACCCCCGGAGAGATGTGAAGCGGCCGCTGCCCGCCGACCCAGCGCCCCATCCAGGGCACCATGTTCAGCTGACTACGTTAGATTGCAATGCTGCTGCTTGTCCCAGGCAAGCTGGTCTACCCACAGCACTCACGGTGGACTCTGGAAAGTAGCAATCAGCCGCTACCCCACTGTGGCTTCCCACGGGACACTCTCCGCAGGGACACAGGCCTCTCCCTCCTCTGTGCTCCCGGGCCTGGCACTGTCGGTCAGAATCGGGGCACAGGCAACCTCCTTAGAGAGCTCTTCTGCAGCATGTCCCCAGTGTCCTCGTTTAAGTCTCTGCTGCCGTGCATTTCCCCTTGTTCCCTGTGAAGAGGTGACTTAGTGCTTGCCACAGGGTGGGGACAGGGCCAGTGCATGGGGACAAGGCCGCCGGTAGGATACGCAGCCCGCGTGCTGGGCGTGCCCAGATAAGAGGGGACCATCTGGTTGTCCTTCAGTATGAGTGTGAAAATTCCAAGAAGTTAGGATAAATAAATTATGGCTGAAGCTGTTTTCTCTAACTAATGCTTGGTCTTGGACTTGTTTTTTTGGAAATTTCACAGCCGAAGTCATTCCAAGTCCTTCTCTGCCTCCCCCAGAGGCTTCCACCTCGCTCCCCAGAGTCTGGTGGAGGAGCCCAGCAGCTTGGGAACAACTTCCTGTCCCTCCCATCTCGCGCAGAGGCGATGACACAAATTACTGTGATAAATGAGAGCGCAGCAGCAGCAGTCTCCCAAATCACTGCCGTACCTGCGCGGCCGAAATCCACCTCCCCTCAAGCTGCATGTGCAGAAAACAGATCTGTGTCTGGGGCTGAGGACTGTGCTGTGTAAGGAGGGGGTCTGTGCTGTGGGGAGATGGGGTCTGTGCCAGACAGCATGACACTGGTACACAGCACACGTGTGTCACACCGTCAAACTGTACACTTATCAGGCATGCACATGCTGTGTGCAAATTACACTCCCATAAAAGGAATAGATCAAACAGTAAAATGCAGATGTCTACCTCTGTGGGTGGTAACTGCATGCACCCCACTTTATAATTGCCTTCAACTGAAATTCTGTGACAATCGACCTTTTGACGAGCTATGTGGGGGAATCACCACCAAATATGCAGTCACTTGAAAAGCTGAGATCTGGATAAATTTGTCTTTCACAAATGTGGATGTGCAAAAATAACACCTCTTCCGTTATTGAGGAGTTTCAGTAGTTCGGCGAACATGTACAACCCCTACACCCCAAGTGGGCATGGTGATGTGCGCCTTCACAGGGTCAGCTTTGCAAAACTGATTTGGAACTCTAGAAAGTGTTCACATAGTTCACACCTCTAGTACTGGAGCAGATGTAACGATGAAACACGTAACATAGCAAACCGTAGACAGTAATGCTGATGACTGAAAATAGCGGAGGGAAAGAAGAAGGCTAAAGAGGAAAACATGCACGAAAAGTGTGCTGCAGGAATAGGTACTGGGCAATTGTCTGGAAATGGTCCCAAAGAACTACCCGACATTAGGGGTCACCAATGCATTTGACACTTTGCATCGTGATGAAAGCCTGGTCTGCTTTTTCTTGTAGCGCGTGCGGTTCTCCGTGGGAAATTCGCTCACACTCATTTTCCACGGGCGCTGCTCTTTCTGAAATTCTTCTGTGACTCACTGCACACTGACAGGAGCACTCCGTACTAGTTTTCCATCTCCCGTGCCACGGCTCTGAGTGTTTTGGGTGGACGGGAATCCCTTTCACATTCACTGAGATATGGACCACAAATTTCGCGGGAACAATCCTGCCGTTGAATGGAACCGCTGTTGTGTAAACGTCTTCTGATCCCACCGGGCACACAGTTATTTTCAAGCCAGTTGGAATCTTCCCTGACTTCTTCAGGAAATATGGCTTTAATTCGTTAAACTCCTTTCTGGGATTTCAGCAGCTGGAAGGAATTCCAAAGCAGACAAACGTTACACTGTCCAACTGACCGATCCCTCTCTGGGACTTGACTGTCTACCCTCTAGTGCTCCCCTAGGCCCCTGGATTCTTATGGAGATTGTAGTTTTCATGAGTTTGGGCTTTCACCGTTTTAAGATTTAGGATTTTGATCTTTTGGAGATTGTGGTTTTTCAGGATGTTAGGTGTGGGGATTTTAGATTTAGAGGTTTTGACATTTCAACACGTGGGGCTAAGGTATTGGGGATGCATTTGGGGCTGTAATCAGCACCAGTCCCAGGGGGCAGCTGAGGGGGGCTGGGGGTGTGCAGGAGGATTAGCAGTCACTGCTGGCTCTGCTCATGACCGGTCAGATCCAGGGCGCATCTGCTGGGGTGCTGCGGGAGCTGGCACAGGAGACCCTCAGAAGTGTCCCACCAAAGGCGGAGGTCGGGGTGGCCTCTACACCAGCCCCATCACCACCAGCTGAAGCCCCCTCTGGGGTGTCACCTGCTGGGCTCCCCTTGCTCTACCCACATCCTGAGCATGGACCAGAAATGACTGCCAGGCGGGCACAGATGCTTGCTTGAAGAATTTGCTCTCTGTGGCCCGAAGCAGCTGTGGGTGCTGGGAGGACACGGTGGACACAAGAGTGGCCACTGTCTCCACTGTGTGGGACACACTCCCCCAGGTGTCCTTGTTTTGTTCCTCATTGTTCTGGGTTCTGCTTCCCTTTCCCATCCTAACTGCAGACTGGTTCTTTGTGCTGGGAGGACACCACACTGACCTAGGGAAACCCAGAATCAAGTCTTTGCTTGTTCCGTTGTCAAAGCAGCCCTAGGTGGACCATGAGGGTGTTTACGCTCACTTCGCAGGAGGCCCTGGATGTTCAGAGGCCTGCTTTGGCCCTAGAATCAGCAAACACGCCCGAGTCCGAGGCTGGGCTGTTCCTGGGTCCAGTCGTGGCACGGGCTCTCTGCCAGCACAGTCTCCATCCCCGGCAGGCATCTCCGCTCAGATCACAGTTCCTGGGATGCAAACCCAGAATCAGGAAAGTCACTGGGGGCAAGAAAGGGGAACAAAGAGACACAGTGTTCAGAGAGATGAGGGTGCAAAAGCAACTTAAGTCATGCCAAGTTGCCTGCCCAGTGTTTACAAAGAAAATTCCATTTTCTTCCCTGATAATATGATAAAAGAGGAATCAGTCTTCACAATGGCCCATGACCACAAGGATCACTTTCAGTGCACACAACCACCAACTGTATTCAAACACTGGCACATCCAGGGCCTGAGATCATCGGAGCTGAGGACTGCAGGACTGTGACTCTGTGTACCCGCACAGCCCTGGGCGCTCCGGAACTCAGCTCGTCAGTGATCGTCCTGCCGGGTCCAGGCTGGGGGCCAGCTCCTTATCTCTGCGTCCCACCCTGTGGTTCTGTGGCTCTGTATGGCTTCCACACGCCTTCTGTTTGTTCCGCTGCCTCCACTCCGGACGTGGGACGAAGAGCGGGTTGCAGGGGCTGGCTATGCAAGCAGCTGGTGTGGCCTTTCTTGCTCCAGTCTCCTCCCAGCTTTTCCCCCCGCAGCTCTTTGCAGTGGCTCCTTTCCTTCCTGGAGTGCACCAGTCATTGGCCTCCTTCTTCAGCTCACTTCCCTCGTGCCTTTGCTTCCTGGGGTCACCTGAAACTACCACTTTCACCCAAACCTTCTGACGGGACCCAGTAAGAGATAACGTGAAACAGAGGATGCTGTGAGCCGACTCCACAAACAGGTCTTTAAATTCTGCGATGGATTCGATAGGTCCATGCACAGCCAGGAGCACCCCCGGGAGACCCGCAGTGCGCTGTGATTGCGTGAGGAGCCCCGGTGCTGCCACGCACGTGCCACCCTCATCTGTGCCGTGCGGACCCCTGGCTCCCAGGAGACGCAGCTAGGCCCGTGATGCTGCACCCCGCTCAGCGTGCACGGGTTGTTTTCCCTCATCTGTTCCTTAACAATGCAGCACGACGCGAATTCACACAGCATTTACAGTGTATTAGGTACCACCCGCAATCACCGGATTTGAAGTATTCGGGCGGATGTGTGTAGAGTATATGCAAATCCTACATCGTCTTCCCTGAGGGACCTGAGCATCCTCTGGCTTCGATCTGCAGGGTGACCGGAGCCAGTCCCTGCAGACGCCGAGGGGCCGTTGTATCGGAGTTTGGGGTACCAGAGCCAGGAGAGCAGCTGGCGCTGCGTGTCATCAGCGAGCAGCCTCCTCCCTGGCAGTCGCACTGCGCCTGGCTGCACCTGACCCCATCCTGACCGCCCCTGACCAGGAGGGAAGGTGGTGGGAGGTGGGACGGGAGCGCCAGGGCACCGCCTGCTCCTTATTCCCTCTCTTCATGCGGCCTTCTGGGAGCTCAGATCCAAATCTGGGGGCTCTGTCTAGCAAAGGGTTGGTTTCGTTTCACATGTGTATGCGTGTGCGTGCGTGTGCATGTGTGTCCCCGCTGATTCTGTTTCCCCTGCATCCTTTCTCTTCACCCATTTTCTTATGCACTGGTATCCCATCACATGTGTGCCTGTATGGACAGCAAACCTTTCTAAAGGAAGGAGACAGCAGAGCCCCTGCCCTTGCCTGCTGCATGTGTGGACATCAGACACCGCAGGGGACGAGCCAGGGTCAGGTCCTGGGCTGCTGAGTGCAGTGCCAGGACCCACTTCTGGGTCACTGTCCCACACCAGACAGGTCTCTGCCAGAGGCCCGGGTTCCTCTCCTGCCCGTCTGGAAGTCTGGCCTCATCTGAAAAGGGACGGAGCCCACGGATGCAGTGGAGGAGGCCGGGCTGTCATGTGCAGCTCCAGGTTGGCGTGAGCACAGGCTCAGCACCATCGCAACAGCAGGGTCACGCTCGGTGCTCTGTGAGCCTCGTAATTTCTGTTGTGGTCTCTGAATTCGGGCCTCCAGGAAGCCACGGAGGGGCGGAGCCATGCTATGGAACTCTGCGGCCTAACACGACACCTCCCTCCCCACGCCTGCAGCATTCCCGCCCATGCCCACGGGGACCGCACGGCCCCTACCACGCGGCTCAGACACACATCCGCTGGAGCGGCCACCCGGGAGGGCCAGGCCAGTCACAGCGTCCACTCATGGAGTCGCGGCCCGGTAGAGGGGGCGGAGCCTGCAGTCAGGCTCCCTTCCCTCCCATCCACGTGTGTTTTGGGTCTGTGTGCACGTGATGTCACCAGTGCCCACCAGGAATTATTCTAGACCTGGTGTTTGAATCCAGAATCCTTTCAAAACTTCCAGCTTCCCCAGAACCCAAAAGGCTCTGGAAAGTGGGAGGAGATTTCAGGAACAGGGAACCCTGGTGCCCCTGGAGCTGCAGCCGCCTGCAGGGTGAGAGCGGCCTGAGGCCCTCTGGGGTGGACAGGCTCCTGGGCAGGGTGGGGCCAGCTGCAGGAGCCCCACAGTGTGAGGAGCACCCGGCTCATCTGCGCATGGACAGACACCCGAGAGGGGATGAGCAGCAGCTCCCCAGGCACCTGAACTCCAGGGTGGGTGACCCCGGGTCTGCACCGGGAGGGCCCCCAGCTCCCGTGTGCTCGGGGTTTGACCCCTGGTGTGGGGCTGTTTATCGGGAGGCAGTGGAGCCTAGTGGGCAGCCTGGGTCACAAGACCTGGCCATGAGGGGACCCTGTGATGCTGGCCCTTCCCTTTTCTCTTGGCCTCCTGGCCAGTGGCTGCACCACTCACTCCTGCCCAAGCCTGAGAGGGAGATGCTGTCGGGCCAGGGCAGCACCGCGGAGAGCTCCTGGGCGCTGCCGCAGACCTGTGCTGGGAAGGATGGAAGACCGCTGAGGGCGTCACTGACGCCCACAGGCGGGGGTGGGGGGAGGTGGAGAGAGCGCAGGTTCGCTTGTCCTGAGCTGGGGAGGCTCAGCCACCAGAAGGCCTGTGGCCCCTCAGCCACTGCTCGCTGGGGACTTGGGTCTGCAAACTGGACAAGGGCCCTGCCCCTGCGTGCTTGTGATGCTTCCCCCAAGCCCTTCCCCCAAGCACCGGTTCTATCATCCTGGCCACGGCCCCCCTGGTCAGGGGAGGCTCTGAGCTCTGGGCTTTCAGCTGGGGACCCATTCCGCTTTTGTAAAAAGAGCGAGGTTCGCATGTGGACCCCATGTTCAGGGTCTGTGTTGGCAGACGGTCCACTCTTTTCTCCTTCTTCTTCGTCTTCTTCTCCTTCTTCTTCTTCCTCCTTCTCCTCCTCCTCCTCCTCCTCCTCCTCCTCCTCTTCTTCTTCTTCTTCTTTTTTTTCTACCAGGGATTGAACTCACAATCTCACGCCTGCCAGGAAGGCACTTAGGCCACTGAGCTAAATCCCCAGTCTTATTTTTTGAGACAAGGTCACTATGCAGTCCAGGCTGGCCTTGAACTCACTTTGTAGCCCAGGTTGATCTCGAGCTCACAAAGATCCTCCTGCCTCAGCCTCCCAAGTGCTGGGATTAAAGGCGTGCGCCACCACACCCGGCTCATTCTTCTCTTCTTAAATCCCTTAACCCCATCTGCAGGCCTGTGCCTCTCAGAGGGCCCAGCCTCGGATGCGGGCATCCTGGAGGACTTTGTTCGGCTCCTGTCTACACAGCTCTTAGATTCAGAAGCTGGACCAGTGCTGACTGGAGCGGTGAGGTTTGATGGGGTCCATGTTCGAAGGGTGTCCTGACTCTCGGTGTCCCCAGCAGACCAACAAGCGAGTGAACGCAAAGGGTCACGTGACTCCCTCTGAGGTCACGTGCCTCCCTGGGTGACCTTGGACTCGCTGGGTCAAAGCCGTGTTGTCATGCAAGGCATGTTCCTCTTCCTCGGGCACCCAGGAGGTGACAGGACAGGGCTGCAGTCCGCTTTCAGCCCCTCTCGATGGCTTCGCTGTGAGGACGGACGGCCGCGGGCGTGAGAAGGTCAGGCTCCTTCCGTACCTCGAGCTGTGCTGTGAGCACCTTCGGCTCTGTGGACGCTCGGGGCGTCTTCCACAGCAGAGGAGGGGCTGGCCCGTGACAGCCGTTCCCAGTGGCCTTGGTGAACCCCTGCCCAGCGCACCCGAGCTCCCTCCCTGCACCCGCAGGACGGCAGAGACCGAGCCTGCCCAGGGTCGCTGCTGTGCCCCAGGTGAGGGCACCCTGGTTCCGCCCCCGGCCTGGCCGTCACCATTGTCCTGGATCCTCACGGGCCCCTCAGGGCAGCCCCTGGTCTTTGCCACAGTGGTCATAGGGGACACAGTGACTATTGTGCTGTGTCCAGTGTTGAGAGTGGGCTGGGCACGTTTGGGTGATTTTCGCGGGCTCCGTGGCGTCTCCCATGGGGAGGGACAGTCCCCCCCCGCCACACGAGCGTTAACTTCCGTGTGACTTGCCATGGCCCGGGAGAGGCGCGGGAGGGAATGCGCCTGCAGTGTGGCGGGGCCGCCCGGCTTCTGCCATCAAAGGGCTTGCTTCAGGGGGCCCCAGGCGGAGCAGACCCACACCCAGCGGGGGCCTGCAGGCCGTCCTAGCTGCCTGCTTCAGGGCGGCGGGGAACAGCGGTGCAGGGGACACAGTGAAAAGAGAAGACGGGGAGACAGAGCAGAGCTGCGGCCCCCAGAAGTCAGGACTGCACCTGCGACTGAACAGGCGGTGTGCGGAGACTGTCCTGGTGGGGGGCAGCCCCAGCTCCCAGGGGACGCCGCGTGGTGATTGGTGCTGCTCCGGAGCCCCGGCTGGGTCCTGGGCCACCTCTCCCTGGCCCGGCAGCCAGGGCTGGAGCCTGGCAGAGGCCCGAGTGTGCACACGTGCACATGAAACAGCGGCCGCGAAGGGCAGCACGGCCCTGCGGTCAGAGGGAGCAAAGCGTGGCCACTTCCTCCTTCCGCCTGGGCGCAGCTGAGGTGCAGACACCCTGCTTGCAAGCAAGGGTCGTCCACTTCCGGCCTGCAGAAACAGCGAGAGGCCAACAGGCCGGACCCGGGGTCTCACGGGCAGGGAGCTCTGAGAGCTCAGGCCGAGAGCAGCATGGGCGGCTGGGGGGCTGAGCCGCGGGAGGAGGTCGCTGGCCCTTTGGGACCCGGGCCGCCCCTGCCTGGTCAGGTGTAGCGGAGGGGGCAGGGCCTCTTAGAACAATGAGGGGACCAAGATGCTCCTCCCACACGGGGACAGTGCTGCAGGACCTGGCAGGCGGCCAGTGTCACAGGGAGCCTTCCCAGCCACCACCTCCACCAGACTGCCCGCCTGAACGCCCCGCTGGTGGTGCACGCTGTCTCCCTGGCCGGGCCCCATCTTCCCGAGGGCCCCGTGCCTGTCATTCGGGGTGGCGTCTGTCTGCCTCTCACTCCCACCCACACCTCCCCACCTCGTGTGCGGGGGCCTCTTCTATCACCACCGCGGCAGGCGGTGACCGGCTCCTGCAGGGTGCTGGGGCCGAGCTGCGGGACCTGGTTACCCCCATGCCTGGCAGAGCAGCCGCTTGGAGGGAGCCTGCTCCCCCAGCACCGAGGGCAGTGACTCCCCCTCACGACCCCTCACCTGCAGGGAGCTGCATCTCCACAGTCCTGCTGGCAGGCGCCAGGCCCAGCCGGACCTGCGACCCCAGCCTGGCCGAGGGGCTGAACAAAGGGTTTGTGCTAGCACAGGGTCACCGCTGGTTGACACAGTAGTCAAGTGCAACTCTTGTTTCCATTTCCCCATCATCTAATGAGCATTTCTCACTCATTATGGCGCTAGTAATAGAAAAACTCCTTTTGTTCCAGCACTTAAAACAATTTGCTGCTTGTGCTTTTGTCTGGCTGTTAGATAGGTCACGGTTGTCCACTGCAGACTGTAGAACTCTATAGTTTTCCAAGATTTGAGCCAAATATTCAAAAAACATTGCTGGTCTGATAATCAAATGCGAGAAAAGAGGAGACCAGCGGCTCCTATTTCACAAGGCTCTGGACAGCAGACTGCTGCGGGGCTATCGTGTGACTTTGCGTGATGGTTTACTGGCTCTGCTGAAGACGGCCTCCTCTGAAAGCTGACTGGGGGGAGGCCCGTGGGCCTCTGCTTCAGAGCCTCGGCGTCCTGTTGGCTTCAGCTCCTCCACTCCTGGGAAGAAAGCTCTTAATTTGAGAATCAAGGCAACTTCATTTTCGTCTTAAAAAGAAACCTAACGACATCGGCATTTCCGCTGTTAACCCTAATGAAGAGACCAGCAAAACACCGGCAAACCGTGCGCTCCAAGTCCACAATTCTGTCACTATTAAAAATAGTGGGCCTCAAGAAACAGGGCAGGGGTGGTGGCCTGCTTCCCACCAGCTGGCCGCAGCCTTGGGCGAGGGACCCCGGCATAGCACGCCCACCTCCAGACCCTCCAGCCGGCCTCCCTTCCCCTCCCCTCCGCTCCCCTCTGCTCCCCTTCCCAACGGTGTGAACGGCTGCTTGGATCAGCGAGGGGAAATGGCCGAGAGCTGAGCACCAACCCTCAAACACTACAGCACGGGCACGGCTGAGGGGCAACACCCTCGGGAGGCTGCGCGGGGACCCGTGTCACCTCGGCGTGGACCTGGTGTTCCCAGGTGATGGCGTGCAAGGTAGTGTGGCCTTTGAGGGGCAGGGTGATGGCGTCTCCAGGTCCGCGGGGATGAGCCCTCCAGGGGACAGGGACCCCAACCTTGGTGTCTCCCTGGTCCCCTGCTGTGATGTCAGCTGCTCTGCTGTACCTGCGCCAAGAGGGGCTGCCCCCCCACCGCCCCAGAGTCGCTCAGATGGGAGCCCCCACGGTGAGCAAGGAGCAAAGCGAACCTTTCTCCTTAGATGTCAGGCAGCTCGGATGCTTGCCCTTGTGCTGGAAATGTGCTGACCCCCTTGCCAAAGATGTGGTCCGAGCTGTGGTGGATTGTAACGCCCAGCTGAACTGAGTCAGCATAGTGGCACTGGGTGTGGAGGCCACCTGAGGGCTGTTGCCAACAGCATAAAAAGGAGACCTGGGGAGGAAGGCGGGGTGCTGTTGGTTCTCCTGGAGGGGCTTATCACGCTGGCTTCCTGATAGGAGCTTGGCTGTTCTCATTGTCAGAGGAGCTTGGGCCTCACTGTTGCTGAGGATGGCTGTGGTACTTTTCTGGGGAGCCCTGGTCCTCACGTTGAGCATCGCTTCCTGGCTCCAGGGCAGATCCTCAGCTGTCGGCACAGATCCTTCACCCCGCGGCCCAGACTTCTAGCTTCCACCACTGGCCTTTGGGCCTTCCCAGCGCAGATTCATGAAACAGACTGCATGAGACATTGCCACAGGCTCTAGGTCTTCAGCTGGACTCATGCTGGATGTTGCTGTGGGATCCGGGATCTCAGCTGGATTCTTTGAGGTCTCTAATGTGCAGACAGCTTTGCTGCACTTCTTGTGTTTGACTTTTTGGGTGACTATGATAAAATAATACTATAAATTATGTGTTCTGTCCTGAACTGTTTTCCTTGCAAACCCTGACTAGGCCATGGGTCTAACTGTAAGGCACCACCAGATGAGTCCGAGGTGGGGGCCCTCACGGCCTTGTGCTCCCCAAGTGCTTCAAGGTCATGCAAGGCCAGGACGCAGGGGATTTCACTGGCAACCACAGAACACACAGGGCAAGCTCGACGCACATGGTTCTGGCCTGAGCCACGCTCTGTGTGTGTGGGACTTCACTGCAGTGACCAGAGGTTTGAGAGGAGCCCAGGACCAGGTGGCAGCCAGGAGCCAGCACTGCTGTAGCTGTGAGCGAGGGGAGGAGGTGGGTATGGCGTCCTGTCTCCGATCGGTTCTTCAGAGGGGAAAAGCCCTTATTTATGTCTTTGAAAATGTCTGGAAATGTACGATATTTCTCTAATTGAATTTTTCAAATGGACAGAGGCCTTCTGAGGCCATTCTTCCCCGGTGACCCCGCTTCCCACTGACGGCAGGGCCCCCCCTTCTGTCTCCAGTTGGCCAGGCCACCCCTTTGCCTCCTCTGTGGTTGCTACTCGTAATAGCTAGACGCCCTTCCCCAGCGACCCAGCAGCTTTCATTGGCTGGGTAGTGATACTTCAAGGGCCGGGCAGCAGTGTGCAAAGGTCAGCAGGCACCCACGGCAGTGCTCAAGCCTTGGGCTGACGCGGGGAGGACAGGAACCCCAGCAAGTGTCAGCAGCCAGCTCAGTCACAGCCTCCTCACTTGGTGGTCCTGACAGTCTCCCTGCGCCGCTCGTTGGGACAGGGCCCTGGGCCCTGACCCCAGCTGTAGCTTCTCCCTGAGGCCCTGGGGTACCTCCCTGAGCTAAGACTCCGGCTGGCCGCCAGGAGCGGGCAGCCACCCCTCCGTGTCCATAGGGACAGTCCCAGGGCCCACAGGGACGCCCAGCGCTCCACATGGATGTATCAAAATTTTGCCAGTGTGTTTTTCCGTACATGTATGTTGATGACATTAGAGATTAACCGTAGTCAGTAGTGAAGTGAAATCCTAGAATTAGACACACGTGTAATAAAAGTCATGTGAATGTGCGTTCTCTCTAGATACCTTATTGTACTCTCAGTTACTTTCGTTCATGCTGAGACAAAATACCTGATGCCCAAAGATAAGGGAGGAAAGGGTTATTTGGCTCACAGTTTGCAGAAGTTTCGGTCTGTGATCCACCAGCTCTCGGGCAGGGTATCACGGGACAGGGGCGCTGAAGAGGAGAAACCGTCCGTGGTGTGACGAAGACGGCCAGAGCAGGCAATCAAGGGGCCTTAGCAGCGTCTTTCTGCCCCTTTGTACTCTACCGGGCTCCCGGGATTAGGACAGGGCCAAACCAAGCAATGGACCGGCTCAGCATCACACACTCTCCATCCAGCCACCTCTGAAAAGCCCCCCATGGCCCCATGGGGTTTTGGGGGGACATCTAGATATGAGTTGTAGCACACTCTTGCCTTCTCATGAGGGCAAGCACCTTATAGCTTCCCTGGGGACCACTGTATGGCAGTGTCATTACTCTCTTCTGGGGGACACTGTAAGAGTGACAAAGTCCGCTTGGACGTGAGCACCAGGACAGTCGCTGTGATAACCAAGATGGCTACGAAGTGACTCACAGGCCTGTGGAATCCCCAGAGAGGCTTCGCCCTCGGTCCAAAGGGTGATGACGTGAGACGACACCACGTCACGAGGACAGAGTTTAGCCCCAGCGGCTGTTTATTTTGAGAATCTTCCATCTAAATCTCTTTGGACACAGTGGGCCCTGAAACCTCAGAGTGAAGCCACAGCCTGGCTGGGCTACGGAGGTCGGAGAGGGAAAGGGGGATCTGCGGTGGCCCCTTCCCCTTCACCCCGGCAGGACGGGGGCTAAGCCCAGGGTGAGAGGCTCCTGGACAGCGCTTGGCCTCACAGCCAAGCGTTTGGACTCCGGATTGGATTTCGCCGTCCACACAGGCCCACCGGACAGCAGGTGCCTGCATGGACTTGTCAGTCCCCGGCCCAGACCTCATGCCGGGGTAGCATTTGGGTACTGGGCTGCAGGGTAAGCCAGAGGGTCAGGGCTATCCGCTCCTCAGGCCAGGGGACTGTGACAGCCACCAGCACAGCCAGAGCCACACACATTTGTCTGTTCTGTAGCCATGGAAAAGACAACTTTTAAAACAAACATGGACACGAACCAAGGGTAAACCAGAGATCCATCCCCCCGAGACCCACGCAGCACCTGTGGAGGAGCAGGGAGGAGAAGCTCCCATCTGGGACCCGGGACCCGCGGACCGTGTGGGGTTCCGTGCATCGCCGAGGAAGTCGCTGGAGCTGGTGACAGGTGGTAGGAGGAGCTGGGTGCTCTGGTCCTCTTGTTTTCCTAGAGTTGGCTGAAAATATGAAGAAAACAAGTTTAAACACCTAGAAAATGGAACACGACCAAGGCACATCTGAAGAAAGACTACAAAGCACAGGGAGAGAGCAGCGGGCGCAGGCGAGGGAGACGGACTCGGGTCCAGCACACGGGCTCCCGCGCCGCCCTTGGGGCAGCAGAGCACTTGAGGAGGCCCGGCCCTGGCTGATGACACGCCGTCCTGCTGGGTGTCAGCGGGATGCGGGCTGGGCACAAGTGAGCAGTGGTCCCACTGCCTTGGAGGACTGTGGAGGGGTGGGCGCAGCCGGAGCCCCCAGGGTGACAGGAAGCCAGGAAAACGCCACACCCTGACCGCAGGCCCACAGGGCACTTGAAAAGACTCGAGTGCCGAGCCAGGATGGGAAGAGGTGTGCAAGACACTACACGGTCCCCAGTCTTCAGGCAGGCTGTGGACACACGTGGCACACCCACCCGGGACATCAGGCGGCCCTGGAGGCCCAGCACCCACCAGACGCAAATCCAAATTTAGAGGCCGGCTAATGCCCCCGCTCGCATAGGCAGGGAAGATTTCTACAGGGGCCTGTGAAGGACAGCGTTGGTGTCCGAGAAACGAGGCCAGCGTGCAGCACTCAAAGAGCCGACGGGAAATAGCTGGGCAAGACCAAGCCCCCCGCACCGGACAGGGACCTCATGGGCAAAGTGGAGGACCCCACACGGGTTCCAGTGCGTGACAGGGGTGCTGTGCCCACGTGGACCACGCCACTGCACTGCAGAAGCACGGAGGAGGGGCGACATGTGGGTGCACACAGACCCCTGCGCCCTGGCCCTAAAGGCCGTTTCCCCGGGCGGGGAATTAGGGCGCTGCCTACCGATCGGTGGGGACTGGCCCTAGCCCCATCTTCCTGGTGCTCTACAGGGCGGAGCCTTCAAAGACCGGAAGAGAAATGCTTTTAATTTGAAAGACGCAAAAGAAAAATTAGGGTTAGGATTAAAAAGTTAATTAGGATTAAACCGGCTTTGGGAGAACAGCGCCAGTAAAGGCAGAATGAGGCGGAGACTGGTGTTTATGAGTTGCCGGCAGCTGCAGCCCCTTAAGGAGCCAAGAGAGGGACCCTGGGGTGCGAGCCGGCCTGGGGAAGGGCCGCGTGGGCTGCGGAGCGGAAGGCGGAGGGGGCTGCGGAGCGGAGGCCGGAGGCGGCGCCGGCCACGGTAGTGCTGGCTTCCGGCAGGGAGCACTGCGGACTAGAGAAATGGATTTTAAAACCAAACGGCAGAGGGGAGGGTGACATCCAATCGCGGTCACCCGGGGAAATGACTCGCGGTGATCTAAGCACACCCCATGCACAAAGCAGCCCTGGGTACGGCCGGGCTTGGGGCTGACGTGAAGAAGCGCCGCACCGCGTCAGGACTTTTCTGACGGCACCGCACCAACCCACTGACACCCGCAAGCTGCACCAGGGCACACCGGTAGAACAGGGTGAAGCTGTCCAGCGATCTGCAAAGGAGAGGGGAGGCGTGTGGTTAACGAACAGGCCGGTGTTTTAACAGGGAGTCGGTGGGCTTTTGTGACTAAGAGTAGAAGATTGCTTCATTCCCGTGCATCGGACCACATGGACATGGCCGGGAAGCTGCCCTGACCAGTGCGGAGTGGCCCAGGAACTCGCACCGCGGTGGTCTCGCCCGCCCCCCGGGGCCCTGGGGCCCTACCTTAGTCAGCACCTCCCACTCTGACAGCAGGTTGCGGGGAGGGCGGGGCCAGGCTGCGGGGAGGGCGGGGCGAGGCCTGGAGAGGCGGGGCCAGACTGGAGAGGGCGGGGCGAGGCTGTGGGGAGGCGGGGCCATGCTGGGGGAGGGCGGGGCGAGGCCGCGGGGAGGGTGGAGCGAGGCTATGGGGAGGCTACAGGGAGGCGAGGCCAGGCTGCTGGGAGGTGGAGCCGGGCACACAGCGGGATGGGGTCTTGCACCCCGTGCTCACAGACCACTGGCCACACCGAGCGGCTGGTTCCAGGATGGCGAGAGGGCGAGGCCACTGGGACACGGGAGCCTCCTCCATGGCCCCCTCGTGCCTCCTGCAACCCCCCTCTCACTCAGCCAGGCGCCTCCTGTCCGGGGTCCTCCTCTTCATGACACTGTGCTTCCTGCTGCTGGCCACGGACACTGTAGGCCGTGCTGACCCAGGGCCCAGAGGCCACTGACCACCAGTCAGGAGCACGTGGGTCGGGACAGCACAGGTGGGGTGGGCAGTGTGGCGGAGTGGGCCCTCGGAGGCCAGGGATGGCGGCCCTCGGTTTCCCTGGGCTCTGAGCTGTGGCGAGGGGCACCGAGGCCGAGGTTGGAGCTCTCGCGGGCTGAAGCCTTCAAGGGTTCTCACCAGGAGGCCACACAGCTCCGTCGTGCCTGCAGCGTGGACACTGAGACACGAGTGCTTGTGAAACCGGTGGCCCCACTGGGAAGGGAGTGTCTGGTTCCACGTCGGTGAGCCCATCGCACAGCGAGTGGAGTGATGAACTGGTCACGTGGAACCACAGGACCGACCAGCCAGGGGGCGGGGACAGCTTCCTGGAGGAAGAGCGTAGCTGAGGGCCTGCAGGTCACATGTGTGAAGGCGAGTGGAGGGCGGCAGGGAGGGCGGCCCGGGCACATTTCTTCAGTGCGTTGGCCCTGCGTGGATTCCATCACATTCCCGTGCTGCAGGACACCCGAGGACCAGAGACCGGGCTGCGGGGCTGGGGTGCAGGCGTGGAAGGGCCCCATGGTGCACCGCCTGGCGGGGAGGGGAGGCATTCCAGCTCACGGGCCCGTGGCCAGCTTCTTGCCTGCAAGCAGGGGTCTCCGGATCAGAGGTGTCTCAAAGCCTCGCTGCCTGTGCTGAGCTCCTGCAGAGCAGCTCCGAGGTGAGAATGTCTGCGAGCCCGTTAGGACTCGGGCTTGGGGAACCTGAGACCGGCCTCCTGCAGAGAAGAGTGGGGCAGCAGGGCGGGTGGAGGGGCGCTGAGTTTCCTGGGCGCTAGGACTCGGGCTTGGGGAACCTGAGACCGGCCTCCTGCAGAGAAGAGTGGGACAGCAGGGCGAGTGGAGGGGCGCTGAGTTTCCTGGGCGCCCTGGGCCTGCAGTGGCTGGGTCCGGAGGGGGGTGATGGGCTCCACCCTGCCGACCTGGGTGCCCCTGCGAAGCTCAGCCTTGTCGGCGGCAGCTCGAAAGCGCCACACACAGGGCGTCTGCCTTGGAGCCTCCGCAGCCCCGGTCACGCCTCCTTCGCTTTCAGCAGAGACTCACACAGCACAGCGGCACCCACCGAGGACTCGGGGTTACAGACACACCCTTGCGCCGCCCCGTCCAGCCATTTGTTTCTCGGGGTCACTCACTTCTCAGGCAACACTTGATTACTGGCTCCCACCGCCCCCATATTCCACCTTCCTTCTCACGAGGGTTTGGGCCACACCTCAGGCTGAGCGGTGGGAGTGCACCACCATGCAACCGGCCCCGGTCCCTCTGCTCGGCCCCGATACTGCGGAAGCTTGATGGCAGGGCCCCATGCCCAGGGGCGAGCAAGGCTATTGATGCTTCCTTGGGGAAGACAGGCCCGTCTTCATGCCCGCTGGACCTATGCTGCTTCCGGCCATATGCCCTCCGACAGCGGCGGGGCGGCTGCCTGCCTGGCTCTGCAGAACTGCACTGCAGGCTGCTGGGTCTTGTGACCGCCTCCTGGGCCACCCGGTCCATCCCCAAGGAACAGGGCGGCTACTGTGGGGAGGCGTGGGTTTAGGCACAGTGCCACGTGGACCCCGGGAAGAAGAAAGCTGCTGTGAAGAGTGTGCTGCTGGAGCCCATCGGCAAGCAGCTTGTGCCGGGGCTTGCTCAGGAGAGAGATGAGAAATAGCCTGGGTCTGAGCCCAGAGCCCCGAGCCCCCGTCGTCACTCAGTGACTGCCTGGCCGACAGGTGCCCTGAGACGGCTGGTGGGGCTGAGATCCCCGAGCTTCGCCGTGTCCCTGAGGACCTCGGCCAGCCCAGCCCCATGGCAGCACCAGGATCCAGGGCTAGGCCGGCCCCAACACGATACCAGTCAGGACTCCTGCTTTGCAAACTGAAAGTGGATCCATGGAAGGTTTGCAAGTTAGACCTCAGCGGGAGGTCAAAGGTGCCTGGGCGGTTTATGCCTAGGGAAGGAGACCGAGGGCTGATCCCACGGCGTGTCCTGCAGGAGGGCCTCGTGCAGACCGTGTCCAGCCTCTCTTCCGGCAGGGCCATCTTGGGGAGTGGGTGCAGACAAAGGCTGTCTGCACCAAGGCTCTGCTGCCTCTGGTGACAGCCCGGGGGTCCACGTTCTCCGGGGACATGGGCTGACGGTGACTGTCACTTGCCTGACTTTGAGACTTTGACTAAACAGATGATTCTAGGAGCATTTCACGGAAGCCCATTGTACCTTCTCAAGAAATGTGTACCAGAGGGAGGACTTTAGGCACCTGTGTGTGAAATCTGCCCTCAGCCAGGAGGTGCTGAGGAGAACAGAGCACGCCCTGCTCGCCGTATCGGCTCTGCCTCCAGCCCGCATTGGTGACCTTGTGCAGGAGCTTCTTGGGGACCTGGAACCCACCGCCTGTTGTCTGGACCCAAGGTGAGGAGACAGCGTGTGGGCAGGAAGCGGCTTCTCTTTGAATCTTGTGACTCAAAGCATCACACGCCACATGGACAGAGGTGGCACACCGGGCACCAAGGGGACCTGCGACCAGTCCAGCTTGCCGTGACGGGTGAGCCTGCACTCCTGCTATGGCGTGGCTGTCAGCGGGAGGCTCAGGTCCACCTGAGGTGCAGCCGGGAAGACTGGACAGGCGCCATCATGGAGCCACCACCCACTCCGCCAGCCAGGGCTGTTCTGCATGCTGAGCTCAGAAGGGACTGTCATGGACCGACTTGTGTCCCCAGAAAAGATGATCGAAGTCTCAACCCCAGGACCTGAAAAGATGAGTTGCTCTCAAAATAAGGTCTTTACAGAGGCAATAAAATTGAAATGTGGTCGTTAAGATCAACCTTAATCCAGAATGACTGTCTCAATGTGGACCCAGGGATGGCAGCGTGACTAGGGACGAGGTGGCCCTGGGGTGGAGGTGGCAGATCTACGAGCCGCGGGGTGTCCGGCTTTGCCAGCAAGCTGCACGAGCTGGACGAGGCGAGGCAGGACCGGCCTGGAGCCATCGTCTGTGGCCCAGCCAATGCCTGGAAGTTTTAACTTCCGGCCGCCAAAGCAGAGAGTGACAAATCTGGTACTTGCAGTCATCTGGTTTCTGATCCTTGTCGCAGCTGCCCTGAGAGTCAGGTAGGCAGCGTCACTGGGCACTGTGTGCCACCCTCCCTGGGGTAGCAGTGAGCTCCTGGAGCAGCTGCCTAGGGACAGATGGCCAGAGGAGCAGGCCCCAGTGCACCTGCAGTAGGACTCAGCCTCAGCTCCCCGGCGCAGTGCAGCGCCGTGGACTGGAGAACTTGGGTCTGCTCGGCACCAGCTGGGAACCCATCTTCTCACTGCAGCCTTCAGCCAGACGTGCATCCTTGTCTCTTGATTGACGTCCTGCATCCATTACCACATGGTGGGGAGAACAGAGCATTAGAGGGCCTGTGATTACACACGCAACTGCACATGGGAAGTGTGTGGATAGACACACTTGTGCATTAGGCCCTGTCCTGCAGTGAGCCACCCCTCGTAAGTTCAGTTGCCACAAGGAGACTTCCTTTGTAAGGGACAGCAGTGATCTCTCCTGTTTGGTTTATGATGATGCATATAAGCAGAATAATACATGTACAACCAGCATTGCACTGTTTTTAAAGGCAGCACACATGGATGATGCACTAACCCATCTGCTGTGCAATCTACATGATAGACTAACTTTCTTGCAAACCAGTATGATGAGCAAACCTATATGAGCAGTAATTTAGAGTAAAGAGATCTTGATCCAAGTTCCTTGCAAAATGTGTGCCTGTGGCAGAACTATCTCACCTTGTGTAGTGGTTGATATCTTGTGTCATCTCCAGAAGTTTAACTAAGTGACTCAGCAGGGTGCCAGGGTCCTCACTTTGTAAGCATCCTCAGTCTGTGTGGAGGAGGGCACAGAGATGGTGAGACTGCCACACCCACCCTGGGGCGTGGTGGCCTGATTACAATAAAAGGGAAAAAAAGATGACTGAGACACCTTGGTAATAAGTATAAGCCAGGATGTTGGAGGGCTAGTGGGGTGTTTGTAACACAGTACTCTGGAAACTATGGCATAAACAAACAGGAGATGTGCCCGTGGATGGCTACTCTCCTAGTATAACCTGCAATGCTCCCAATTCCATCAACGTTCAGCATGTGCTGACAGTTGAACTCAAGCAGAAAGACACGCTCTGCTGTGGTGAAGCTGGCCTGCGGGCAGGGTGGGGTTTCAAGAAGATGCAGTGGACGCTGTGTGGTCTTGGAGTTGTGTAGTTGCTTCCAGTTCACCATATGTAAGCACATGCAGGTCAAGGGACTTCAGATAAATGTCGTTTCACTAGGTCAGGGGTGATGAGCAGTCTCCGTTCTTCCCAGCATAATTAATTTCCTTCAGCATGTATGTGTGCCTCATCAAAGAGCATTTGACTTCTAAGCTGGTGAGTGAGATGCTCATTTACTGACCTTCTGTGCTTTTTGAAAACTCACACGTGCATTAGTAACGCAGGATCTCGCCTCCTCCTCTACCCCCCAGTCACGGGGCTCAGGACCAGCAGATGTGGTAACAGAAGATCTCCACGGGCCAAGGATCCACGGCCGCCACGCACCTTTACCCAGGGTGGTGAGATGAGCACGGCCAGGCCTGAACTCCTCCTGCCTAGGATTCATCGGGTCTCAGCGCACTGTGCCCCGCCCCGCTCCGGACAGGTGAGAAGCCGGGCGCGCACCCACAGCCGGCCCTCCTGCGGCTCCTCGCTCTTCAGTCCATACCCGAGAAGTCACGGAAGTCCGCGGTGTGCACGCTGCGAACAGCAGGGCACGGAGACTGGGGCAAAGCTGAGAGGACGGCGAGGAGAACGACCGATCTGGTTTTCCTGGCGGAGACTTCAGCGCCTCTCCATCAGTGATGGACGGATCCAGAGGGCGCAAGTGAGTCAGAACTGGGGGCTCTGAGCAGAGGCTCCCAGCAGCAGGCAGGGGAGGGAAGAGCTCAGAGCTCGGGATGGCGCCTCGCTCCGCAGCAGCGTTTGGAGAAGACGAGACAGAAGGCGCCGTGACACACAGAGACCACAGGTGACAGGTGCGTGGCTCACGTCACGCCCCGTGGTGGACAGCTGGGAAGACTTCCCCCAAGACCACGCTGTTTCTGTTCAAAATGGTACCAGAAACCCTAGCCAGTGTGGTTAGGCAAATCAGAAAGGAAGAAATAAAATCTGTGCACAGAGAACTTGATTTTGTGGGTAGAACAAATCCAAAGATGCCACCAAAATGCTATCAGAGCTGATGGACAAAATTAGCAAGGTCTCAAGATGCAACACCTGCATCCAAAAATCAGCAGTTTCCGTGTCATAAAAATCCAAGGAAGAAATAAAGAAAACAGTCTTACTTATAATAGCGTGAAAAATTGTGGGAATAAATTTAACCAAGGAAGTGAAAGAGTAATTAATACCCCCAAAGCTATAAAATATTGCTGAAAGAAATTGAAGAATACACAAAAATGAGAAATACAGTCTCTCTTCATGACTGGAAGAATTAACATTAAAAAGTGTCCATACTCCCCAACATGGTCTACAGACTCAGTAGCAATCCAGATGAAAACTCCAGTGACATATTTCACAGAAACAGAAACACAATCCTGAAATCCTCATGAGGAAGCACCAAAGCAGTCTGAGGAAGAACAAAGCCAGATGTATCGCATTTCCTGATTTCCAGTTATATTACAAAGCCACATTAATCAATACAGTATGGCACTGGCATACAGGCAGACACACAGACTAACTGAATAGAGCAGACAGCCCCAGGTAAATCCTTGCACACCTGGTTGGCGGGTTTTTGACAAGTCACCAAGAAAACACACTGAGGACATTTTTCTCTCTTCAGGAGAATAAAGCCAGATCCTGATTTCACACCATACACAACAATCTACTAAAATAAATTAGAATTTCAAACATTAAGACCCCAATCATAAAATTCCTAACAAAAACAGGGAAAATCCTATACATTTGTTCTGATGTTGATTTTTAAAAAAATTTTATTTCAAAGTTCCAGTAAACAAAATAAAGCACATAGGACTAAATAAAGCTGAAGTTTCTATATAGCAAAAACAAACAAAAAAGCAACTGGGAAAACGAGAAAGTAAGCTACAAAATGGGAGAAAATGTTTGCAAACCATCTATCCAACAAAAATTAATATTAAAAATGTATAAGGAATTCATGTCACTCAATAACAGAGAAACAAATAGCCCAGTTAAAAAACGGACCAAGGATCTGAACAGATGTGTCGTCCGCAGAGGAACACAGGTGTGTAACGGTGTGTAAAAAGACGCAGAACACCAGAAACCACTGAAGACCAAGGATCTGAACAGATGTGTCATCCGCAGAGGAATACAGGTGTGTAACGGTGTGTAAAAAGACGCAGAACACCAGAAACCACTGAAGACCAAGGATCTGAACAGATGTGTCGTCCGCAGAGGAACACAGGTGTGTAACGGTGTGTAAAAAGACGCAGAACACCAGAAACCACGAAGACCAAGGATCTGAACAGATGTGTCGTCCGCAGAGGAACACAGGTGTGTAACGGTGTGTAAAAAGACGCAGAACACCAGAAACCACTGAAGACCAAGGATCTGAACAGATGTGTCGTCCGCAGAGGAATACAGGTGTGTAACGGTGTGTAAAAAGACGCAGAACACCAGAAACCACTGAAGACCAAGGATCTGAACAGATGTGTCGTCTGCAGAGGAACACAGGTGTGTAACGGTGTGTAAAAAGACGCAGAACACCAGAAACCACTGAAGAACGGGCTCGAACCACACGAGCTCTCGCCTGTTAGGGTGGTGAGTGTGCAGAAGCGGAAAGCTGGCAGATGTGGGCCGAGCTGGGAGAAAGGGGAGCCCAGCACACGGCTGCAGGAAGATAGATCGGTGGAGCCGCAAGGGAGACAGTGTGAAGCCTCCTCCGAGAATGACAGGGCGATGGCCCCCTGCGGGTGTGCGTCCAGAGGAAACGAGCAGCGTGTTGAGGGGACATCTGTGCCCCCAGCTGACTGCAGCATTATTTATAGTGACCCCGAGGCGGAAGCAGCCGACGGTCCATCCCCAGATGAGCAGATAAAGAGAACACAGAGCACAGACAGTCGCACAATGGAGCATTCTTCAGCCACGGAAAGGAGGAAATCCTGTCACCCGCCACGGCCTGGAGGCCGAAAGATGCTGTGCTAAGTAAAACAAGCTGGGCTCGGGGGACAAATGCTGCACCGCTGCATCGCCCTAAGAGTGGGCCCTTGGCGACGGGTGGCGTGGAGGTCACCGGGGGCCACGGGCTAGGGCAGGGCGCTGCTGGCCAAGGGAGCACGAGTGACTGCCAGAGGGCCAAGGCGCAGTGCTAATAAATAATGCATTAGAAGTCATCCGATTAATTCGTCAGACTGTGTTGTACCCTGAAATCTGCTAAGACACGGGTCGTGAGCGCTCATGGAAACACACCGCGGGCGGGCCGCGTGTGACTCGGCTCGGTGGTGACAGTCGCTCTGCAGTGCGTGTGGATACCACACACCAGCAGGCAGTGCTTCCTTGGCAGTCATCCCTCGGAGAAGCTGGGGAGGAGCTGAAAGAGCAAGAAGCCACCATGGATCCCAAGGGCGGGGCCCGCCGCACCCTCCGCTGTACCCTCGGTGTCCACCACCGGGGCCTCCTGGGGGACACTGGCCAGCGGTTTAGAATGAGGAGGTCGTCTGGAGCCATGGTCAGTGGGAGTCCTGCCCTGCACGGTGAATGCCACCTACTCGGGTCACACTGTACCTGGAACCTGAGGGGAGGCGTCCCTGACCAGTGAGCAGAGAGAGGTGAGGAAGTGGCTTGAGCACTGTGGAGGCCACAGATAAAATGGCCAGAGCCCCGGCATTCCACCCCTTCACAGGATGGTCCTCCATCTCTGCCCCCCCACAAGCAGTGCACCAGCGTGCGCGCACACACACGCACACACACAGATACCTGCTGCAATACACTGTGTGCAATATATTGAGACGTTTAAAAGTTAAACTAAGTGAATCAGCAGGGGGCCAGCGTCCTCACTTCCGCACCCTCATCCTGTGCAAGAGGAGGGCAGGGAGACGGTGTGGGTGCTGCACCCACCCTGGGGTGGGTAGCCTGCGTACAGTATCAGGGAGCAGAAGAGGCTTGCTCTCCCCACTTTGCTCTTGTTGCTTTCTGCTGTCTTCTGCTGCCTTGAGAGGGGTGAGGTGGGACTCTGCTCCCATGGGAGATGACCAGAATGGCCAGGCTGAGCCCATCCAGGATCCCTGGACAGGATGCTGCTGACCCAGCTCAGTGGGTGCAGGACCATGGGGCTGTGGAGGCCACTGTGCCATGAGACAGAGCTGCTGTGCCTACCCCACTGGTGACGGCAGGGTGCCCAGCCAATGGGCGCTGTCGTGTGCTCGGTCTGCAGCGAGGGCCCTACCGAGTGACCGGTGCACCGGGGAGGACACACTGTGGCTCCGCCCACCACCTGGCTTGCTATTGCACACCTTGGGTGCTCTGTCCCTGGGACAGGACTGGGGGTCCGTGTGGGCTCAGTGACAATGATGAGTGACCATGCAGTCTCCCCAGGGGGCTCTGACCCTGGTCAGGGAGCCTCGTGTCCTGCAGCGGGGGCAGAGGAGAAGTGTGTGTAAGTGGGGTTTCTGGGGCAGTAAGGCCACCCTGCACCCCGTCCACAAGGTGCCTGGTCCTGATCCCTGAAAGAACAGGGAGGGGCAGGAGTCCCAGGAAGTCTGGGCCAGTTACCAAAACCTGAAAGTTGTAGATCACAAGTGGCTGGGTTGGGCATGAGGCCAGAAGGCCAAGGGGTCACCCCAGGGTGCCCCAGCCTTGAGCCGCATCGCCCTGCAGGCCTCCTTTGTCCGGGTGTGGCACGGAGCAGAGCAGCGGGCCGGGAGCACCAAACCCAGGATGTCCTGTGCAGCTCTCTGTCTGCGGTGGACTCGGCAGCCCATGCACTGGAGCCCGGAAGCCGAGCCCTGCACACCCAAAGCAGGAAGCAAAACCCAGCCATCCGCAAACAGACCAGGCAGGGCTTCCAGGGAGACCCTTGGAGTCGGGGGGTTGGGGGGCTGCGGAGGGGTGGGGGGCCCACAGAACTGCACCCCGGAGGCTCCAAGGGAGGAGCAGGCTTCCCGCTGACCATCCCCAGGTGACCTGGGGGAAGGATGTGACCACATCCTCCCTGACCAGGACAGGCCGAGGCTGCCCTCCCTCCACGCCATGCTGTCGTCCAGTCAGGAAGGGGCACCAGTCTCCCCGTCTTGGCCTCCACACAGGCCAAAGTCCTTGCAGGGCTCATGACTGCTGGCTGGTTTATGTCTCCCCGCCACGGGGCCTCTGGGACATACGAGGCAGGGGTCGAAGTTGCACTTTAGGGCAAGAACACCTCTGAGGGGTAAACCCCGGGAATTTCCCTGACCGCCCCACACCTGAGGCAAGCTAACCACAGCCACAGCCGCGGATGGAGACGGGGGGCTGGTAACCGGGGTGCATGGTCGGAGACGGGGGGCGGGGGACTGGCATCGTCCCCATCGTCTGTGCCCCCCGAGGAGGAGTGAGCGCTGGGCGTGTGACTGTCCCTTGAATGTCCTTTGCTGTGAGCTGTGCACCCTGCATTGAGGACCAAACCCACCCACTGGGCCAGCGCCAGGGCCTGGTGGACCCCTGGCTCCCTGGTCCCCGCCAGCAGGCAGAGCCCGACCACACGTGTCCTGCGGGCGGGGACAGTTCGCCTTCCCACAGTGCTGTCACCTTCCCGGCATCCGAATTTCCCCTCAGGAAGGCGAGCCGGAGGCCCCGCCCCACACCCTTCCTGCAGCCAAAGCTCAGAGCCTGGCCGGCCCTCGGACGCCGTGGCCCCGGGCTCGCTCTGCACAGCGCAGCCTCCTGCCGCCGGCCTGGAGCCCAGACGTGGACTGGGCATTGTCCCCGGCTCATCAGACAAACCCCGGATGTGAATGGGCCTCGGAGAATGGGAGTCTGCCTGTTTATCTGCAGTCTGACCCTGGGATCCTCCCTGTCACACTCAGGTGGGGAAAAGCGAGTCACCGCATCTTCACCTTGGAGACCTCTGAGACCACAGAGCTGTAAATAGAGCGTCGTCAGGCTGGCGCTGCGGAGCGAAAATGATTGCATTTCCCCAGTTCCGGCACACGCCCTTTCCCTACCGCGTGCCTGCTCCTGAAATGGGGCTGTGTCTTACAACAGAGCTTGCATTTAAAGTCATTTCCCTTCTTCTTCCTCTTCTTCTCCTCCTCCTTCTCCTCCTCCTCCTCCTCCTTCTTCTTCTTCATTTTTTTAATTTATTTATGTTTTTGAGACAGGGTCTCACTCTGTAGTTCAGGCTGGCCTTGAACTCATGGCAAGCCCCCTGCCTCAGCCTCCCGAGTGCTTAGATTATAGGCGTGCACCACCATGCCAGGTCGTTTCCTTCTTGAAACAAACAGAAACACTTACTATCTAACTGATTCTTCAGCTTGCACACAGCCAACTGAACTGTTGAGTGTTTTCACTGCGAGACTCATTCAAACACGTCCAGGAGCACATGCGACTGCCAGGGTTCTGCTTTCCACCCTCGCTCCCCCGTCTTGCCCTTTTTGCTCCTGTGCTCCCCAGTATCCCACGCGCTCCTCTCCCGTGACCTTACAGGACTCGTGTGTCACTCTTCCAGGACTCTCCCTGCTGTGTGCGGAAGTTTTTACTCTGACTATGGCCAGGCTCAGCATCCACTTGGAGAAAAGCAAATGAATTTCTTCAGCTGGTTTCTTTGGTGGTCTATTTTCTCCTAGCGCTTTGCAAAGAGCAGTTGCCCCGTGGGCGTTGCTGGGCTTGGTTGTGTGGCCCGGAGGGCCCTGGACACTGGCTGTGAGTGAAGCCTCTGACGTCTTCTGAGGGCGAGGCAGCTGGAGCCCAGGCCGGGGGCAGGGTGGTCGTGTTCTTCCTGGGCAGCGCCTCCCACACGCCCTGAGCTGCCGCCCCGCACCCTCGCCTGCGTGGCCACCAGCCGCCCCCGAGGAGCTGCAGAGCCATTTCACTCAAATACCCTCCCTCCTGCCTTCTCCCTCCCGCCTCCTCCCTCCCCTGCTTTCTTCTTTCCACTCCTCTCCTTCCTCCTCCAGCTCCTTCTCACTCTTCTCCGCATTTACGTGGAGATGCCATGGATTGTGCTTGGTGTCGTGGAGGTCATCGGGATGACCTCTGGCATACAGACTTGGTTGTTCGTTTCCAGTTATAAGGGCTCTGATCTCAGGGTCCTTTGTCCCTAAGAGCGAGCACCTGCACTGAGTTCTCAGCTGTGAACGCTGTCACACCAACATACCAAACCCTGGCAGAATGGATCTGAGAGGTGGGGAAGGGCCAGCCCGGTTACACAGACTGTCACTCGAGACTCCACTCGCCTAACTGCAACTTTACAGGTAGCCTGGCCACGCTGCAGCTTTGCAGCCCAAGCTGTTTCCATGGAGACAGCCAGTGACCAAAGATGTGTGACTCGGATCGTATCTGTGGGTGTCTTGCCGTGACGTCCTGGGAGCCACCCGTCCGTGAGAGCACGCACAGCCCAGATTCATGGATCCCGGGTTCACGCCCAAGTAAACCCATCGCTCTGCAGATTTCAGGTTGATTTGGGGCACAAAGGTGTGGTCTTGCTGATAGTAAGGGGTCCCTGTCCTCGGTTGAGCCGGGCCCCTCCTCAGGACGAGATGCTCATCCCCATCAGATGTGTATTCAGGGTTCCGCTTAATTTTCCCCTTTAATATATCATGCTTTTGATGCCATATTAAAAAAGTCGCATTAATGTGTTTGGCTACGTCACTTTACATTTTTTCCTTCGTCCTCCAGAAATGTTACAGCTTTGCATTTTACGTTCGGTATGACGTCCACGTGCAGTTTGTTTTTGTGAAAGGTGTCAGGATCCAGATATTGCTTTGCACATGGATGTCCAGTTACCTGACACTACTCATTGCCGAGACTCCTTTCTCTGTTTGCTTTGCTCCTTTGCAAGGGTCCGTTGACTTCATCCGTGTGGAGGTTTCTGTGTTCTCTGCTCTGTCCTGTTAATCGGGCTGGTCTTTCTCCAGTACCACACGGGCTTGATCACAGTAGATTCACAGCAAATCTTGAAGTCGACCAGTGCCATCATCTTACATTGTCCTTCCAAATACTGTCTGCTACTCGGAATCTTGTGCCTTCCCACGTCGGCTTCAGGACAAGCTCATCGACGTCCGCCAAGCGCTCCCTGGGAGGTGGATTAGGATTGCACCAAATCCATAAAGCAATTTGAAAGGAACTGACAGCTTAGCAAGAGTGACTTCTTCTGTCCATGAACATGGAATCTCTCTCCATTTATTGTGATCTCCTTGTTTTAATCAGCATTTGTGTGTTTTGACATATGGATCCCGTCTGTGTTTTCATACGTGCGTAGTGCTTTGTTGGGAAAGTACTCTGTTTCAAAGAAATATTGGAAATTACAGAGCTTTAAAAACAACTTGTAAAAATTTATCTTTAATAAAAGTGAATTTTCTACAAAGCTGGTTTGCCAAACACCTGGAGAGAGGGAGTTGGAGAGGAGAATAGTGCAGCGCAGGAAATGTTAAGGCAGTGAATGACGCGCGCCGTGAACGCGTGAGGCCGTCTCCAAATCCCACAGAGCGGCACAGCGCAGAGAAAGAGATACAGTCCCCGGGCTTGGATTAGTAATGACCCTCAATATTGGCTCATCAGCTGTCACACATACGCGCCACAGTAACACGAGATCAGTAGTCACAGAAACGGCGAGACAGACGATGGGTAAGTGGGAGCTGTCTGAGCTTACTGCGCAACGTGTTTGTAAACCTAAATTTAAAAAACAGTATTGAAATTTAAAATTACCTTATCTCTCCTAATAGCTCCATTTTGGAAACAGATTCTAGTCTAAAGTTGCTAACTTTTGTTTTTGATCAGTACATGTTTGCGTACTGTTTACAGTCCTCACCTGGAGTTGGCATGCGCATCCCACATCTCAGTTCCTCCCTCTCCCTCCCCGGCCTGCGCCTCTTGACGCCCTTCCCCCTGCGAAAGGCCCAGCTCCCCGCTTGCTGTTCTCTGTTTATCGCTTTGATCTTTGGTTATACTTCGGGTTTCTCATATAAGAGAAAACATGCACTATGTACGCTTGTGTACCTGTTTTATTTCGCATATTTTAAATTTTGGAAACCAAACTCACTTACTAAACAATCCTGCAGCAGGAAATTGAACATGGCAAAGCACTGGGCAATTGGGTGTGGCCTGTGAATCGTAGAGACCTGTCTGTTGTGGAAATTCGGGGCAGGTGCACGGGAAGCTTCCCAGAGCTGCATCTGGTCCCAATCAGAGACTCTGTCCTCGTTGCTGGAACCAGAGCAAGGCAGGCGCGGACCGGATACCCCATCTTCTGGCAGGCGGCCAAGGCGGTTTGTGACGGGATGACCTAAGTCTGATGTCAGAATGGGCATAAAAGACAGCAGCCCTTGAGCTCGGAGCCTTTCCACCGCCCCGGCCTGTGCTCTGCTTCCTTTCCTACTTCAACTGCTGGCTCTGCAGAGCATTCTTCTTTTCCCTGCTTTTCCTACCCTTGATCCTACTTCCAATGCCTACTCTAAGTGCTGAGCTTTCACGTACTCACTGGTCCCATCCAGCTCTTTGAAGAGTTCGAGGAGAACCTGGAAAGGATCCTGGCCACCACAGCCCCGCCTTTGTTAAGACCACTTCTTGCCCCTGAACTGGAACAACAAAACAACTCAAAGCACAAAAGTCAAATTGAGCTAGAATACTAAGAATTAGAGGCCAGCTCTTACTTTTTAGGTCAATTCCCATGCGAGAAATGTAGCAGGAAATAAATGAGCCTTGTTTACCGAGGCGTGCGTACTTTGCAGCTCTCACTGGACGTGGGTCTGTGCCCGGGTCTGAGAGCCCAGCTGGAGCCAGACCTGCTTTCCACTGCTCCGCACCCAGGCAGCTGCTCACGGGGCGCCTTCTGACACCCACAGTCTGCTCCCCGCACCTCCACTCCCACACCCCGTGGCAGGAGGGAAGGGAGAACAGCTGATTCTCACAGAGCATGGTCAGCGGCAGGCGTCCAGTCCTCGCCGCACAGGGCCTCTGGTGACAGCGCACTCGGTGCTGACAGCAGTGCTCCTGACCTGTCTCTAAGTTCACGACAGCGGAAGGAGCGGCGTCACTGCTGCGGGGGACGGGGACTGGGGAGGTCTCCCGGCTCTTACCCCAGCCGAAGGTCACTCCTAGCACAGACCAGAGTGCTCAGGTCTGTCGCAGGTCATCCTGGTCCCTGCAGCGTGCCTCTCCTCTCCCTCGACTGACTGCCTGACCGTTCCGCTCGTTGCCGTGACCTCGTCTCTATATCCTGACACCCCTTTCCCAGGAGGCACTGCTGCTGCACTCAGACCCTGAGCAAGCGTCTCCCTTTTCATTTCAGAACAGTTCTAGGTTTACAGAAAACCTGTAAGGCGCATACAGAGAGTTCTCATCTCCTCTACATCCTTTTCTTTTTTATTAATACTTAACTTCAAATGCATGGGGCAGGTCTGTCATCGCGCCCAGGCAGGGCAGCTGCCGACCGTGACCAGGATCAGACACAGCGGGAGACATCACTGAGACCAAAGTAAAACCCTGAGTGGGCCAGGCGTGGTGGTGCACGCCTGCATTCCCCGCACTCCGGGACACAAAGGCAGGAAGACCGGAAATTCAAGCCCAGTCTGGGCAACTTAGCAAGATCTTCTCTCAGACTTTTAAAAAAGATGGGTCATAGCTCAGCTTGAAGGCCCTGCTGGTTTTAGATCTCAATACTGAAAAAAACCGAGCCATGTTTAGTTTGGAGCTGAAAGAAATTTTCTATGAAGCAAGTGCATCATTGAGACTGAAAGGAGACACCGAGAACAAAGCAGGAAGGGAGCGTTATTCTCAAACACCCCCTCCTCATGTGCCCTGCCCTGCTCCCTGACACCACCCCGGACAAGCAGTGGCACTGCCCAGGAGAGAGGAGCCTGCTTGGAATGGGTCGCCACCTTCAGAAGAGGTCCAGCTCAGAGCTGGAGCCTGGACGCAGCCCAGGATGGGCACTTGGGATAGAGTGAGGGAGGGACACGCGTGGAGGACGCAGTGCTCCTGGCCAGGACGGGGAGTGAGGCTGAGGGAGCGGAGGTGTGGTCAGCCCAGAGACCTGGGCGTCTGTGTCTCCCAGGAACGAAGTCACCCGAATGAGGCAGAAGCTGTCTTCAGAGGGAGCAAGGCCGAAGAGCGGAGGGGGTGCCGACCTTCCCCAGAAACGCCCAGCGGGCGCTCGCCGCCACGGCAAGCACTGCAGGGACACCCTGGAGAGAGGCTGCTGGGCCACGACGTCTAGTCCAGCAGCACCGGTGTGGACCACTGTCTAGGAGGAGATGGCCACACACCCAGATCCACGACAGGAGAAGGCAGGTTGTGGATGCCAGCTCGACTTCAGATACTTCTGAGCTGTCCCGAGGGCAGGCAGCTTCAAGTACACTTGGAGAGGCTCCTGGGCTGGGGAGAACAGAATCTCAAATTGCTTTCATTTCCCTGTTGGGTTTTGTCAATTTACAAAGACTCCTTGAAGCCCAGGAAAAGGCTAATGGGGATCCAGCAGCTGCTGTGTATTTGGCTGAGATCATCACTCTCAGCAGGGCCAGGATAGACGCAAGGCCCTGCAGATGTCTGGTCCCCCAGGGAGAACAGTTTAAAGCTGTCCTCGGGCCTGTGTCAGCCTGCTGAACCCTGTCAGTACCGTGGACCCGCAGGTCCCAGCATGCAGAGACAGGGACCTTAGCACTATAATTACCTCCAGCAATGGCCTCAGAGTCACTCCAGGGTGTCTGTAGGTTCCCGGAGGGCTGACTTCACAACACCATAAAGCAGGGTTCCCGCTGGGGTTCCACCCCCTTGACAGGAAGAGAAAGACCGCAAGGAAAGCAGTGCTCGTTCTTACTGCTGGCCTAGACCGCCAGTTACAAAGGAGCTCACGGGGAGAGGTGGTACGGGAGGATAAGGTGTGCTGTGATACGACACAGCACAGCGTGAGATGGAATGGGAGGATGTGGCATGGTATGGCCCGATGTGAAATAGCATGGAACAGTAGGATATGATATGGTTTGATTTATTTGCAGAGGAATATTTACGGGTGCAAAAACCATACAACTATTCAAAGTAGCTTTCAGAAAATAACTCTCAGCAAGCTTTCATGGGAAAGCCCACAGGGCCCCACCCTCCCTGGGGACAGGCCTCAGAGCAGGGCCCGGGCCCCGGCAGGCGGTGCAGACCTGGCTCGGCACTGGGAGGCCTTCGCCATCAGTGTGGAAACCCGTGTCTGTGGAGAGACGATGGGGGCCGAAGCAAGGGTCGGCCAGGACTGACCGAGCACAAGTCCCGTGCTACCCACAGTGGCTGGTCCTGTACCAGGGTCCAGGGCAGACGCTGGGGGCCCTCCTGGGTTACACACACTGTGGCTGCGCTGGCCAGTCGTGTACTCGGTGGTCTCCACGGACCGGGCCTCGCTCGACACCACACCACACTGTTGGACAGAGCCGCCTCGCGGCTGCGCCACTTGGAAACTGCGGTTTCTTTTGTGGAGCCGAAAGGTTTTCCAGGAGCAGAGGGAGGTGGTGGGGTGACAGCAGTGTCCAGGCTACTCCAGGCTGTCTCATTCCCTGCCCCCAGCACACGTGCGCACACAGGAACACACGTGCGCACACAGGCACACTCGCATACATGTGCAGACACACGCACCCAGGCTACAGAGCTGGCGTGGACCTGTCTCCTTAGACAGAGAACACAGGGGATCCCTGGCTCTGTCGCGAGGGGGACCCACTGACTCCGGGAGCCGAACCGCGGGAGCACCCCGCCACCTTCTGCCCCCTTCCGAAGCCCCAGGCCTGGCTGCCCTGTATCTGCCGTCTCTCGCAGACCCTCATCCTCCCCTCATGCTGCCTCTTGCCCCAAAGCCCCTCCAGCAGAACCACAAGGGTCCCCTGTCCTCATGGACCCACCCCAGGGCTCCCGTGTCCCTCTACCCTCTTCCCCGCTTTAGTCACCTCTCGGCACCTCACCCCAGCTGCCCACTGGGCCTGACCACGTCACATCCCCGGGCAGGCCGCTCAGCACACCATGCCCTCCAAGCTCTTGTGTCCCCCACAGCGGCCGAGTACGACGGGCCAGGTGTCTCCCCCTGTCGCTTTGCCAGACGAGACGCTAAGACATCACTTCTCAGGACTCCTCCACCCACCCGATGGCACTCCTGGGTCTCGTGGGCCTGGGACAATGGAGACAGGTGGCGTGCACAGAGCGAATCTGCAGGGAGCCTCATGGTACCCAGCACAGCACCAAGCCAGCCCCAGGCCGGGAGGCTGGCTCACAGCATCGGGACGGCATCCTCCCTCTCTCGGTGAGCAGCGTGTGGGGAATGACCCTCCCGGCCACTTCCCGACCCTGGGAGGAGGCGCTTCCCAAGCCCCCGGCGTGAACCGCCCACCGGCAGGATGGGCCAGGAGCTGCGGGTCAGCAGCCTCTCACACCGAGCCCACCGGTGACGCCCCCCATTTGTCCCAGCGGCTTCTGAGGCTGTCCACCCTGGATCCACCACAGCTCTTCCATGGTGAGTGTTATCTTCCCTGAGCAAAAGATCTTTGTTGCTTTGCTTTCTGAGAACTGCTTCTAAGACGCCCCGGCTCATTTGGTCAGGCTGAACCCCAGAACTCGCTTCCCACAGCCTCAACCTTCCTTACACTGGAGCGAGACATGCGCAGCGGAAGGAGACACAACCAGGGGCAGAGACAGCACCCGCCTGGGCCCAGCTCCCCTCTGAAGGCGCAGCCGTCTGGGTAGCTGCTGCCCCGCTCTGGGTGCAGCGAGCTGGCCCCCGCACCTGCCCGCCTGCGCACTGGTGTCCAGGCTTCGAACACAAGCGGGCGTCGCCCCGCCTGAGGCCGCAGCTCCGGCTCGGGTGTGTCCTTCTGGCACAGGGAAGCATTAGGAGCTTGGAATCTGTCTTTGATTATAGCTTCTGCTTTTCCCACCACAGAGGAAGTTTTGGAAAACAAGGGCTCGGTGAGGCACTGCTGCTTCACACAGCCCGGGTGCCTGCGGCCTGGCGCCTGCGCCGCTCAGCCAGGGGACGAGAGGTAGAGCTGCAGCGAGGTCGCCCTGTCCTCGCTTCCTCCACCCCTGGCAGGGTGCACCTTGGAGCGGGGTGCAGAAGATGCACCGAGCGTCCTCTCAGGCGGCAAGCACGTGGTTCCGCGGTGAGGGCCTCACGGGTTTGAGGACAGCTGCCTGGAATCACCAACCCCTCGGCATGGCCTGCCCGCCTGGCTCGGGCCTGGAAGCCACAGCGGTGCGAGGAAGTCAGGAGGGAC
>RJWM01021864.1:0-25300 GCA_004363535.1 Dasyprocta punctata
AGTACCAGATTCACGGGGCATACAAACACATGCAGTGGGCTAGATTTCACCCACTGGCCTGGTATGCAGGTCCTGCTATGAGAGATTACAGGCTAACAGTTTCCTCCACATTTGGCCTCTTATGTAACATCATTCCTGTGGGCTCAATATATGTCACAATGCATATCTTACATATAAACATAGCCAGATTTTTATATTCCCTCCATGCTGTTTCCCTGGGGACTCAAGGGTCTAATAGCAGCAGTGAGTACATTTTGCCAACAATCTCCACTTTCCATAATGGAATTTAATTATTTGGCCCGAAAAGCATTTAAGCCTCACTGTACAGAAACAGTCAAATAAATAAATAATAAAGGGGCACATTTCGATAGCACCTGCCTCAAAGATTTTAAAGGCACTATCGTGCCTTCTTTAATATTTTATGGTGTAGAAATGTGACTGTTACCAGGTCATAAAAATATACTGCTTTTTATACCAGGTCAAAATCTAGGGCTAACAGTCCAGTTTCATGGCAGGATGCAGAGATCCAGCCAGGATAGAGTTACCTTTTTGGAAATCTGAAGGGAGATATTTAAAGATGATGGATCAGATAAATGCATATTCGGTATTTTTTATTGGCCCCTCTCCCCCTTCTTTCTGCATCTCAAAACAGAGTGTGCTGGCAGCTGGAGCAACATTCATTATTTACCACTGGAAAGCCAAGAAGCTCAGCTGCTGACCCTCTATTATTGCTTAGGCATATTCTGGGAAGAGCCAAGAGGCAGGCAGGTGTTTCCTAGAGCTGCTACATGGTTTATACTGCAAACACTCAAAATCTTCAGGTTGGAACTGACACTAACAGTGATCTATCCTGACACCATATGTCTTGAAAGAAAGACTTTTGTGGCTGTCACTGACCGAGAACCATCTATCCCATCAAATTCATCCCCTTTTAGCCACCCTCTTTTATCACTACAGAGCTGATTATTGTTTCATCTTCACAATATCTGGAGTAAAAGGAACTGTGATAATATCCATTTTTCAGAAAAATAAACTGAACTCAGACAACTTACACAGAAATAACACAAGTGGAGTTTGGACCCCAGTGGAATTTTCATAACGCTCTAATGGAACAAAGTCCTTCTTAACTCGTGAGCTGACCTAGTTCCCATCCCAGGAAAATGACCCTTTCCAAGACTGAGGGGAGAGAGACAATGAGAGGGGGAGAGGGCAAGAGAGATTGACAGACAGATAGACAGACAGACAGAGACACAGACAGAGAGGGAGAGAGAGAAAAAGTTCCTCAGCTAAAGTTATGGTAGATATTAACAAAGCTAATAACTGACATACATATAAACAAATTGCAGAGAAATGTTTCTGGCACTACTCTATATAAAGCACAGATTAATCAGTACTAGATTACAATAGAATTCCTATAGAATTACACTTGATCCAGACCCCAGAAGAAATTCAACATAATTAATGCTTTGAATAGCGAGGAATGTCAGAATGATTTACCTCTTATTACTAAAAAGGGCTGCCAGATTGCTTAGAAAAGCTCTGCCTGACCCAGGAGATGGCTATCTGCAGTGCAATCAGCTGAGTTTACTCATCTGACAGGACATGATTCTTTCCCAAAGCAGCTTTGTTTTACATCTCCCCTTTCTCATCTCTTCCTCCTTTCTCATCATGCAAGAGAGAGCTAGTTGTCTCTCAGTTTTATTCCCAGCCAATAAAATGATGTAGGAGAGGAAAGAATTCTGAAATCCCTGAAAGCTGGGTAAATGGAGCTGTTCAGATCAACCAGTTACAGGCAACAGGCAATGCCAACAAAACCAGTCCACATACAAGTGGGTGTCAACCATTCCTCCAGCTTTGAAGAGGTTCTTAATTTTATCTTTTTTCCCCTTTTCTGAAAAAAAAAAATCTCCGCTGGTGAGTCATTTGTAGCTATAGGTGTTTAAAGCATTTATATGAGGAGAAAGACAGATTGATGCCTTGAGCACAGTCTGCCTGTTCTCTGGTCTAAGGAGAGGTCAGGAGGATGACAAGAATACTAAAGCATAAGACGACAGAGTTGGCGCCAACATGCATTTAAGCAGAGACGAAGAGTCCAGAATTCCTGGACATCATAAAGAATCTATTATCATTGCGGTCACTCTCAGCAAGACTGATTTCATTACCATCTGTCTTCATCCACCACTGCTAGGTGAATAAATATTAAATATGGAACTTTTCTTGGACTCAAGTCACTGAGGCTGAGCGGAAAGCAGTTCTGTATCCACGTGATCCAAACACGCCTTATAGGCAGGAGGAGAACAGACAAAGCGAGAGGGTCAAGTGGGAGGTGCTGGGGGAGGGAGACCACCAAGTGAGACAAGATCATTAGCTCTACTGAGTTGAAAATAAAAGTTCAGTTCTCGGTTGAGTAATAATTCTCTTTTCAAGGTGGGTGATATTTAAGCAATCATCTCTTGAAAATTGGTCATTACCACAAGCTAATAACTGATTTGTTAGTTAATAGTGCAAGGTGAAGCCAAGGGCAGCAAATGCTCTAGCATACCATTCTTAGATGGCAGGACTAACAGATTTCAAGGGTATTATTGCTATTATGAACCATGTTCATTGATTTATAATAACACTAATATGTTTTACTAAAAAAAAAAAAAAAAAAGCAAGTGCAACATCCTGGAAAAAATTCATCATTGTGTGGTGTTTTCAAGTCAAATAAGTCCTATGCTATGTCCAAGAGAGACACCCTCGGTCTGGTTCTGGGTGTCACCACAGTCCAGCCCAATAATGGATGGCTACAGTGGGTGGAATCAGAGAATCTAAGGATACATCACTCAGAAAGGACCCAGGCTCTAGCTTTACCTACAAAGATGCTACCTCTTCCCCTAAAAGTGTCCTGATGATGTGTTTTTTTAAATCTTCCATTATAAAATCTAGAAGCATAAACAGGATTCAGGGGCACTGCTGAAGAATGGTACTTGTATAGGGGAAGATTGGCACTTATTTCCTGCTTTAGAATTTCTGCTTCTATTTTAAATTTTTGATAAAGCTTGGGTTACAAAAAGAAAAAAAGGAGTCCTGTAACTGCCCACCAGGGAATCCTAAGGCTCAGGTTAGGGGTGAACAGTCAAGGGTAAAACAAGTCATCCCCAAGCAATTGCTCTCCACAGCATGACAGAGTTTAAGGGAGAGAAGTTACAATAGTATAAGACTCACAGGTCCCACTGGGAGCTGAATGGTTACCACTTCCATCCCTAAAGTCAAAGTTTTCCTAGGGAGCCAGTAATCATATCCCCTTTCCACCCCTCCCCCCTTTCCTTGATAACACAACTTTAATTTTATGCTTTGGAGGAATAGCTCCCTACCTCATCCCCAGGGTAAACCTCAATGAATCTAAGCCAATCATGGTCATTCAAATTCTCTTCCAGTCATTGGTTTCATGATGAACATGTAGCCCAGTTAGAGCCATTAATATTAATGGAAGATCTGTAGAGAGATTGCTGGGAAAGATTTCCTTATACTTAAAATCAAAAGTGGAAGGAAAAGAAGCCCATATTTTAGCTCTCGTGGCTGATGAGGAATGATGCCTCGAACTGCTACAGTTCTATAGCAATTACAAAGAGATGTCAGCTTGAGAACAAAGCAAATATGCTGAGGAAAGCAAAGCAGAAATCTGGCAATAACTTAGGCACTACACTTGGTTGAGCTTTCAAATGAACCAGCTCTGCACCTACCCTGTCTTCAAACTTCTTATCATTTGATGCAATGAAAATGTCCAGATTGTTTATGCCATCTTCCATTGTGTTTCTTCATATATACAGTTGACGGTATCTTGCCTGATACTCTCTTCTGGCCTCCCTTGAAACACGAAATAAGAAAAGGCCCACAGAGAAAGAGGTAAAGGCAGGGTCATGACAGAAACTGATGTTGCAGGAGTTAGGAAATCCAGACTTAAGTTTGGTCCATATAACAGCATGGAATTCCCTAAAAACGAGGTAGAGTCTTTTCCATAGCAAATACAAAATGAATATGTATAAGCAAAAAATAAACATTTACCTATATCATAACCCTCTGAGATGTTAGACTATAGCTGAAGGAAATCAGTTGGCATACCCAGAGAAAATCAAGTCAGTAAGGATGTGTTACAGTCAATCTCAACTCTCAGCCTGAGTGAATTTGTCTTTCAGAGGAATGTTTTACTGGGAAAATAGCCTGTTTAGTAAAGGTGCTTGTTGAGTCCCTCCAATGAAAGAGAGAGAGAGACAGAGACAGACAGAGAGAGAGAGAGAGAGAGAGAGAGAGAGAGAATCCATAAATGATTGGTTCACCAAATAAACATTTACTCTCTATCATGTTATCATTACTAATTCAGGACAGTGTTATAGTTGAAGATGTCTCCCTTCAAAGAGCTCACAATCTGTAGACAGGTAATAAAAGGTGATTGGGGACTCATACAAAAATAGAAACTTCAATAATTAGGTTAGTGAGACAAATACATATATATTACCACGGAACTCAAAACCACAAACTATATCAGTGACTCACTAACCAACATATGTGCATGAAATCAGCAATTGTACATTAAGGACCACATTGCCACTTTTCTTATTTTACCTTCTTCGCCTATCTTTGTATAAGGCTGTGATATTCTGAAGCTTATTGTTGAACCACTACAGGGGAAAACTGGAAGAGCCACAGAAGAAGATATGTAGAAGAATATTTGGCAGTGTGGATGAATATTTGACTATAACAATTATTTAGAAAAATCATTTAAAAGTCAGTTCTCTTTCTAATTCACCATTTTTGAGTAAGCTGAGATTAGCTAATTAATATCAACACCAGTTAGTTGTAGGCTTTGATCAAACCAGAAATTTAAATATCTCTGAATTCCTCCAGACATACTGAAAGGAAGAGAATCCAGCTGCTTAATGGTATGCTCAGAAAAGACCTGATATATTGAAGGGAAAAATGTATTTCCTTTAGCCAATCCACGGTGGGGGGGCTCTTTTTAGCTAGGAAGCTTCCAGAAAGATCAGACTGTACTCTACTTTGAAGTAAAATCCAAAAGATCTTTCATGAAAAGCTGAGGTTTGGTTTGGTTTGGTTTGGTTTTGCTTTGCTTTGCTTTGCTTTGCTTTATTTCAAGAAACAAACTCAGGACCTTGTGCTTGCCATTGAACTATATCCCCAGCCCAAAGTGGTATCTTCCCAGGTAACATATGTGAATTTTTACCAGAACCTCCTAAGTCATCTTTCTAGTACTCTGGTTAGGAATTCTAAGGATGAGGATGTTTAAGTGACTTAGAAAATTTGTAAAGAAAGTTGGAGATATAGTCCTAAAAATACACCTGGCAAGGCACTTGGTTCACTTGTTTGTAGTGCAGGGTTAATCATCTCCTGAGTTCATTCGAATAGATTTTGTGTTTGTGTGAAATGATTCTCCTAAAAAACAACTCATATGTTAGAAGTCTTCCTCCTCCAGAAGTGTCCTGTGCTCACCTGTGGTTTGCTGCCCATCTCTAATCGTGCTCACTGTAGAATGCACTGTTAAATCAAGTCTAGTCACTTTAGGAAAGAAGATTATCTGTTTAATAATAGTTGTCTTTCTCTGTATATTCAAACAGGCAAGCTAACCACAGTCACAACACCAAAATCTCAGAGGCTTAACACAGGAAAAATGTTTCACGTGAAGTTCGAGTGGTTCTCAGGAAATTCACAAGCCTAGGTGTTTTCTGTCTGGGGCCTCGCTATCTGAAATCCATAGCTTAAAAAGTTTCCTGGGCTTCAACTCAATGGTCAGGTGAGGAAGTGGCATGTTTCAATCCACAGCCTAGTGACCAGGACTCAGTGCTTGCTCACATTCTATGGGCAGAGGATACTGAAAAACTCAGTTTGACTTTGTGCTTGGCAAGAAAGTAACTAAGTACAGTCAGCTCTCCATCGTCTCAGTTTCCAGGTCCAAAAATTCAACCAATCTCAGATTACAAATATGCGGGGGAAAAAGTATGTCTGTAGTGAACATGTATAGACTTTGTTGCTATTCCCTAACCAATACAGTAAAACAATTATTTACATCATATTTATATTATATGATGCATCATAAGCAGTTTAGAGATGATTTAAAGCATAAGGGAGGATGTGGTTAGGTAACATGCAAATACTATACCATCTTACATAAGGGTCTTGAGCATCCACCGATTTTGGTATTGTAGGTAGACCTGGAACAAATCCCCTGTGGATACCAGGAAGTTTATACTGAGCAATCTGCCACCTTGCAGAGCGCTGATAACTATGAATTCACTCCAAACAGGTCCATGACAGACCTCCCTGCTACAGCAGACCACATCTGACCCAGCTCAAGTCTTTTCTAACAGCTTCTTCTGTGGGTTTTAGTTTGTGAAGCTAAAAGATAAACCTTGGGGACATAAAGACTGAAGTCTTAGGTACAGTTGTCCAGCAAAAATTATCTTCAGTTAGAGAAAAGTTATATACTTTTTAGGGTTTTTTGCCTTTCTAGAAAAACTGAGTTTTCTCTCTAGGAAGTTTCTGCCCTGCCACTACCAAAAAAATAACCCATAGATATGTGAGTTGTGAGATCAATATACAAGAATAAAATATATTGACCTTCTGAAAGTAATCCCTGCCCTCCCTGTTTAAGCCTGAGTAGTATTCTCTGATACATACCTATGACATTTATTTTTGGTTGGTCACTTTACAAAAAAACTACAGTCAATGGAGGACTAATCCAAGGAATGATAAAGTCTCTCTGATCCAGGGATCACTTTATCAAAGTGCTCACAACTAATTGTCCAAGTCCACCTTCCTCAGAAAACTTCCCCAAGTGCCTGGGAGGGGGCAGATTTACTGCTTTCCGTGGAACACCAATGAGGTGATGTCTGGTTTGTATTGAAAGGGATAATTATTAATTCAATATCATATTATTAATTTATATGTGAAACTGAAGTATGGGTGTTGTCATATTACAACATGAATAATAAAGGAGACCAGATTTTGAGTCACACTTGGAGAATCCCTAATAAAATTGATTTCCACTCTTAACTGATGCCCATCTGGGGAGAACCAAATGACCAGTTCACTTTCTTGATTAATATCACTCAAAAACAGCATTTCTAATGTTGAAGATAAAGACAAATTTAGACTAGTGAAAATATTACAAGCAAAAGCTTTGGAGGGGTGAGTTTTAAGATCAAAAAGTCTCTTTGTCTCAAGTTATTCTTGTAATCTCTAGATTTATTGAGTATTTAATACTTTCCATGAACTATTCTAGATGTATTTATATATTTTATTTCATTTACTTCTCAAAGTAATCCAATGAGATAGAAGCAATTCCTACTTCTACTCTAAAGATAAGGTAAATAATAAATTATTTAAGGTTGCATTAATAGTATGTCATATTTGTATTTTTATGAGGTAAGATATAAAAATATTTTACATCCATTATCTCATTTGATCCTTATCACAGCAGAAGAAGCAGGTGACATATGTCAGATTTTTCCATTTTATAGAAGAGATAACTGATACTAAGAGAAGTCTGGCTAGTTTGATCAACATCCCTTAAGAAATTCTGGACCAGAACTGAACTCCAGATCTTTTTACTCATAACCTCAGTTGCTCTTTCTACTACATCACCCTGCTCTTCTGAGAAAAGTCCCACACCATATTACTGTTTTCAGAAAAGTAATTTCAAAAGTGGGCCAAGGCAAAAAAAATTAAATTTAAAGTATGTCTTCATACTCATTAGTAGTGCCTAACCCAAAGGCAACACAAAAAGAAAAGCAGATGATGCAAAACTTTGTCTGAAAAGTCATGTTAAGAGTCCTTCCTTTGGAAGGGAAAAGAAAAAAAGTCTATACTCAAGTGAAATAAAACAGATACACATGTTTAAATATCACAATGGTTCTCTGGTAGGAGAAATTTAGAAGGTAAATAAGGACCAAAATGTATAACAGATACTGGGAAATAGAAAGAAAATATTCAAATGGGAAGGGGAACAAAGGATGGGAGAGGGGGAAAGAAAAGAAGAAAAAAGAAAAAGAATACAACGAAAAAATGGAAACAAAGCTTTTGTAAATAAAGGGAAAGAGTGGTTGAAGGAAGGGGAGGGGATTGGTTAAAAAAAAAGAATCGAGAAGTATCATATACAGGTACTTCTAATGAATATGATCATTATGTATATCTAAAATGTACAAATAAAATTAATAAAAATTTTCAAAGAAATGCACCTATTAATTATAAAGCTAGAATTCAACTCTGGAGAAGAGCAAGTTAAGATCAAGTGCCCACATATTAAGCAACCATGCAATGTCTGGGATTTTATCCAGATAGACATGGGTGAAGTGGTCTTGGGAACTGGAAATAAAGGACAGTCACCAAATAACACCATGTAAGGAGGGATGATTGTGTCGAATACTGCAAGACCAAGACAAGTATTAACATGGAGGGAAGCAGCTTGTTCATTTCTTTGTTAGTCATATCACATAAGAATCTGAAGTGTGGAACCAGTAGTAAGAAAAGAGCAAGTTTCTGAGACCTCCAGGGCTCTGGACATTATTTTAGTAAAAGAAAGACATAGTTTACCTAAAATCCCAAAATGGCAATGGGAAAATTGTGCCTGACCTTTGAGCTGATTCAGTAATGTGAAGAAGATTACTGTTCTAGTAAAGACTGTGTTCTGGAAAATCCTTTGATTTGCTGAACATCTCATATGTTCTAGTCATACAAAGTTAATCCTAGAGTTTTAGAAATTTGAAAGGCCGTGTATTAGGTGGGAGGAGTTTTGGAGAGTGGGATTTGGAGTGGGGAATCACTGGCATCTGTGGGAGGGATGAAGAGGGGCTGAGACCAATCTGAAACATCTCCACATGGAGTGGCCAGTATGAAATCTGATGGAGGAGAAGACAACAGAGATGTCCAGTGCCCAGCATTGCTGAAATCTTATGTGAAAAATACAACCCTTTAGAGCGGACAATGAACATCTAAAATACAATTTAAAATAGATGAATCACCTAAGAAAAAAAATTGGCAGTATCAAAAATTAAAACATTTTCTGTATCAAGAAAATGAACAGAAAAGACAGTGGGAGAAAATGTCTGCAAAACATATATCTAATACAGATTTAATCCAGAATATATAAAGAACTCTCACAATTTATTAGCAGGAAGACAAACAGCACAGTAAAGTGGGTTAGAGATGTAAACAGACACAAGAGCCAAAAGAGATATATGAGTGGCAAATAAACATATGAAGATGTACAACATAATTAATCATAAGGGAAAGGCCAATTAAAGCCACACTGACATGAGCCAGTAGTAGTTGTGGGCCAGGAGGAGAACTAAGAAGCCAACCACCTCCTGTGAGCCAGTGGCAGCCATGTGGGCTGGGAGGAGAACCAAGAAGACAGCCACCTCCTGTGAGCCAGCAGCAGTTGTGGGCCAGGAGGAGAACCAAGCAGCCAACCCCCTCCCATGAGCCAGTGGCAGCCATGTGGGCTGGGAGAACCAAGAAGCCAACCCCTTTCTGTGAGCCAGCAATAGTCATGGGCAAGAGGAGAACCAAGAAGCAAATTCCTTTTCTGTAAGCCAGTGGCAGTCTTGCGGGCCAGGAAGACAACCAGGAATCCAACCCCTTCCCATAAGCCAGCAGCAGTCATGGACCAGAAGGAGAATCAAGAAGCCAACGCCTTCCTGTGAGCCAGATGCAACCATGAAGGCCAGGAGGAGAACCAAGAAGCCAACCTGCCTCTTGTGAGCCAGCCGGAGTGTGGGCTGGGAGACAAGAAGAACTGAACCACCGTAAGCAACCAGCTGATTTGGAGGAACACAGGCTGAGATGATAGCTACTGAAGTTAAAAAAAAAAAACCCACACTGAGATACCCTTAGAACAGTTATTATAAAAAAAGACTGCCAGTACTCAGTGCTGGTACATAGTTAGAAAGCCAGCATTCTGCCAGTGGGATTCTAAAATGCCATCATGATTTTGACAAATAGAAGTCTTACAAAATTATTCATACCTACCATATAGTCCAACAATTCCCAATTCTGGGTGTTTTTTCAAGAAGAAAAACATCTATCCACAGACTTTTAAATTAATGTTCATAGCAGACTTATCCATAATCATCAGACAACTCAACAATACTCCAAAGTCTACTAGCAAGTGAACAGATAATCATTTTGCATTGGAGCCATACAATGGAATGCTATTCAGGTGGGAAATTAATACCTAAATCTTGATTCAGGCATTTGCTGCTTAACAGGGATCCCACCTGAGAAATGCACCCATAGGCAATTTCATCATTGTGCCACTGCCACAGAATGCACTTCCATGAATTAAAAAAGCTATGACATTGCTTCATAGTACAATCTTATGGGGTCACTATCACATTATGTGTCAGTTGCTGAGTACAACATCATTGTGTATGTACAACACTGCTGTATCTCAAAACTATGATGAGTAAAAGAAGCCAGGCATAATAGGATGCACACAGCATGATTTCATTCATGTGAAATTCTAAAACAGGCAAAACCATATATAGGTATAAAGCAGATTATCTAGAACTATGGTGCAAGAGGTGGGGGTAGGGAATGACCAAGGGGCTGAGGGCACTGTTAGAATGATACAAGTGTCTTATAGTTTAATTATAATGGTGGTTACAAAATAACTATATTTGGAAAACATCATTGAACTGTACTCTTAGAAGGGATGAATTTTACTATGTATAAATAAAATCAATTTGAGCATTCTGCACACACTTCTTTTCAATGCCCATGCTGCCGCCACAGTCATCATCATGAGGGAGATCGTCCACCTGAAGGCCAGGCAGTGCAGCAACCAGATTGGCGCCAAGTTCTGGGAGGTGATCAGTGGTGAGCATGGCATCGATGCTACTGGCACGTACCATGCAGACAGCGACTTGCAGTTGGAGTGCATTAATGTATACTACAACAAGGCCACAGGTGGCAAGTATATACCCTGTGCTGTGCTGGTAGACCTGGAGCCTGGCACCATGGACTCTGTGTACTCAGGGACCTTCAGGCAGATATTCAGGCCTGACAACTTTGTCTTCAGTCAGGGTGGTGCTGGGAACAGCTGGGCCAAGGAGCACTACACAGAAGGTGCAGAGCTGGTGGACTCGGTGCTGGATGTTGTGAGAAAGGAAACGGAGAGCTATGAATGCCTGCAAAGTTTTCAGTTGACCCACTGCCTGGTTTGGGAGTCTGGGTCTGTATCCTCCTTGTTAGCAAGATCTGGGAAGAGTACCCAGACCAGATCATGAACATATTCAGTGTGGTGCCCTCACCCAAAGTCTCAGACACAGTGCTTGAGCCTCACAAAGCCACCCTTTCAGTCCACCAGCTTCTAGAAAACATAGGTGAAACCCTATTGCATTGATAATAAAGCCCTATATGACATCTGCTTCAGAACCCTAAAGCTCACCATGCCCACCTACGGTGACTTGAACCACCTGATGTCAGCCACCATGAGTGAAGTCACTACTTGCCTGTGCTTCCTGGCCAGCTCAGTGCTGACCTGCGGAAGCTGCCTATGAGCATAATGCCATTTCCCTACCTGCACTTCTTCATGCCTGGCTTTACTCCCTTGACCAGTCACAGCAGCCAGTAGTACCAGGCCTTGATAGTACCTGAGCTCACCCAGCAGATGTTTGATGCCAAGAACATGATGGCCGCCTGCAACCCCCACCACGGCCACTTCCTGACAGTGGCCACGATGTTCAGGGGCCTCATGTCCATGACAGAGATGGATGAACAGAGACTTAATGCCCAAAACAAGAACTGAAGCTATTTTGTCGAATGGATCCCCAACAACATGAAGGCAACTGATTGTAACATCCCACCCTAGGAGCTAAAAATGTCTGCCACCTTCATTAGCAACAGCCTGGTCATCCAGGAGCTGTTCAAGCGTGACTCAGAGCAGTTTACAGCCATGTTTCAGCACAAGGCTTTCCTGCACTGGTACACAGGCAAAGGCATGGATGAGAAGGAGTTCACCAAGGCCAAGAGCAACGTGAATAACCTGGTGTTCGAGTACCAGCAGTACCAGGATGCCACAGTCAAGCAGGAGGGCAAGTTTGAGGAAAAGGCCGAGGAAGAGGTGGTGTAGAGCTGTTAGCTGGTAAAGTGTGGGAACGGTGTGAAGTCTTTATTTACCCACAGTCTGCTCTGATAGCCCTGTCTCACTGTGTGCACTGCTGTCTTTGTCTTGACATCCCATCCCATGCAGACACACCACTGAAGCATTTTCATAGTGAAAATAAATAAATAAATAAATAAAATTTTATTTTAAAACTTAAAAAAAAAAGAGTCCTTCCTTTGGTATGAAAAGTGAACATTTGTAAGTGAACAGGTCCATTGTGTCTACCTATGAGAACACATAAGTTAGAGTGGGTGTTGACCAACAGGTATTAAGCAAAAAGTAAACCCAGCAATGAATTTCAGTCACAGAGATATGAATTACTGAATAAAGTCTCCCTTTCCTCTTCAGAAAGCCCTTTCCATATTTCTTAGCTGCAATATTCTTCCTTTTTCTAAATGCATATTTCTCCTAAAGTCTACATCATATAACCTAGTGCCAGATAATATATGAGTTTATTATTTTCTACATATTACAAATACAGGTCCAGCCAGAATAATAACTAACTCCTAGAAAATAAAGATCATGTTAGAAAATTTCTTTTGCTTTTGTGTTCATCACATAATGAACACCATTCTGAAAGCAAGAATGACTGCTGAAATTTAAAGGATAGCTTTAATGGTCATGACCTTTCCATTAGAATACTAATATTGTATGATAAAACTTGCCATCTATGAGTTTACCACATTGTTTTGAGATTTTATTGTATGGAGTTATGTATAATGTGTACCATTTGACCCTGTTTGAACCAGAGCAGCTTAACAAAGAAGCATGTTTAAGACAGTATCCCTTTGGTTGTGTCAATAATATCACTTAAAATCTAGTACTGAATTTTAAAATCCCAGAAATGAAAGAGGGAAATGGTTAGTTAAACATTTGGTATTTATATATAGTACACATAGGTAAATCATAATAAAGATACACAGTAGATATTTCTATGCACCATTTTTAATGAAAACTAGTCTCTAAATCTATATTGGTATTTAAAGAAAAATGGAAAGATTTTCACAACTGTTATCTAATGAACTACACATTTCTATTCCTTTGCCATGGAGTATAAACAGAAATGGCAAGAAGCCATGCTCTGCAACACCACTGCCCACTAGAACATCTTGCATTACTGCCTGTGCCATGCAGACCTCCAATGATTAACACCTCAGGTTTCCGAGAATCTATACATAAGAACACAAATGACAGTTGACAGTGTAAAAAGGTTGATGGTAAGAAAAAGCCAGCAAGAAAAATCACACCTGTACATTGCCATTTATCACACTAGGAACAAAAGATAAAGCATTGAAACAAACAATAATTCCCTGTTTTAATCTTCATCAGAAAGACCTGCTCATTTTCCCTCTCAGTCTAAGAATCAAGGTTGGGTACCTGAACGTAAACATTTACCTACTAGGGCAAAGTACCCTGGAAGATCAGAAGTCAGCATGCTAAGTTTTTATGTTTACACCTAATTTATGCACTTTGTCAAGACATTGAGAATGCCTAAAATTGCATAACAGATACAACTGCAGTACTGTTTTCAAGCATACACAGTAGTACAAGGATTCATCCACTAACAGGTTCAAAAATGCAGTTCTTGGCCTGCCTAGTCTCTCTGACTCGCTGGCACTCATGAACTTAAGTGTATTTTGACCATGATCTAGAAATGCAAGTTGCAGTAAACATCAACTTCTTGACAAGAAAGAACAAATCCCAAGTCTGCAGAATAAAGACTGCCTGAGAGGCAGCCCCAGGGAAATACTACACAGTGCCTAAAATCTTTGTCTGAAAAATTCAGTGGAAAATAAAACAAAACAAAAACCAAGGGTTTCTGTGCTGCTACCTGTTAAAAGAAATACTCATCAATCAAAAATCATGGCTAGTAAAGACTGGCAACACATTTGAAAGATTACAAGACAGAAAATGTTTTCAGCATATCTTTGAATCTAATTTAATGTAAAGTGCTTGATACACAGTGAGTCAGTCCTTTAGTTGAAGGGGAAATCCCCAAGTTTGGACTCCAGGGCTGACTTTGCACAAACTCATTAACACTCTCAAGCAATTGGCTGAAATGCTCTGGGTCATTGCTGCCTCAGAGTTAAAACAATGGTCAGATTGTTGAATCACCTACAATACTCATTTGTTAAATTTTAAAAATATAATCATTATTTATTGGCCAAATCTAACAATTTTACCCAATGATTCCTTCAAAATTTTGAGATAAAGTCTATTGAATCCTGCAAGGATTTACAGCAAGACTATGCCTTAAGGGCAAAGCATGTGCTATAGGATACAAGTATAAAAAACAACCCATAAAGGAAAGGTACTACATTGAAAGAAATTTGGAAATCATATATGCCATAACATCATTTTTGGATGTTCAGTATTTACATTACATATCAAAGGTTTAAGAAGTCCTGAAGTTAAGAAGTGATCCTTTGTTTAGTCCATTTCCCTGGAGTCCTGCTGACTTCCAAATGCCTGCATCTGTACCTCTTTGTCTGACATATAATGCTAGCTGTTACTTTCTTCTTTAGCTCTCTGGCTTGTTCTCTCTCTCTCTCTCTCTCCCTCTCTCTCTCTCCCCCTCCCTCCCTCCCTCTCTGTTTTGCTTGCTTTTAGAACAGGCCTGAAATACAATTAAGTTAACACACACTGAACAATAGTTCTCAACCAATAATTAATGAGAATTGTATAAATATTCCAGTTCCCTTACTGCTCAGCTCAGTAACTGTGTGACATGTATTTTATATTGATCTCCCACAGTTTCCCCTAGAATTAAGGTCTAGTCACTCACATTGGTTCTTGATTTGACAAGATTCTCTTTATGGAATGACTTCCCTTCCTTAGCCTACTTCCCTATTCTCTATCTCCTAAATAAACTACTTACACATAGGTCCTACTGTAGGGTCTACTACTGAGACAATCCAAACTAATTGGCTAATGTTTCCCACACATGTTTGATGACAGGTCATCCATTATGCTCTTAAGTTTCTCAATTAGTCGAAATACTTCTGGTGTCAAATGAGAGAAGTCCAATACAAACAGGCAAAAATAGAAAAAAATATATAATTTATTTAAACCTAGAGGTAGGCCTAACAGGACTCAGGAGTTTGGACAATGTCATGAGGAATCACTGTCTCCACTTCTGCATTCTACATTCCTTTGCGAGGGCTTCATTCAAAGAAGCTCTTTTCACAAGACAAAAACGATGCCTATCAGTACTAACTCTACATCCTCTTTTTTCAGCAATCCCAATGAAAAACGGGCTTCTTCCTCACTTTTTCGCTTCCCTCATTCTTTTCCCCTACCTCCAAATTTTTTCCAAAAAAGGCCCAGGAAGATTCACATTGGACCATTTTTGGTCATGGGATCATCCCTACACCAGTTCCTCTCGAGACTAATGAGATGGAATGGACTCGTGGAACAGTCGTGGACCGTGTTCCCACCTCTAGAGCCTATTGACTCAGTCATGCTCATCCCTCTTGGACCAATTGTGGAGTAGCCAGAAAAGAAGGACAAGTTTCACAAACCAGCCTTTGAAGGTATAACTGCTTTTCAAATTGTAAAACAATATGACTCTCTTTTGAATTTTTCCATTTTCTTTTTTCTGCTCCTAAACTTCCTCCTGAAAGAATCTTACAAAGGAATCTTATCTACATTGTTTGAAAAGCTATTACACTATTCACTTTCTTCCACTTTCCTTTGGTCATTCTCTGCTTTGTTTAAGAAAGGTCCTATGATGCTTTTATTTTAAACCCCTTGACAATTACAACTATTGATGTTTGTCACAATTTCAGAGTTTCTTGGCCTACCAGTACAGAAGTCTACCAATGTCACATAGCTTTTCAAATATACAACAATGACCCCTTTTAATGTCCAGCATGGTCTCATCTAAGCTTATGTGTATGCAAGCATAGAAAGGGACACGAATTAACTAAGTGCTGTTATTCATAACATAAGTAGCTGGACTCCTCCAACCCAAGTGCATTCCACATGGGCACAGTCTCAAGTTCCTGAGTCTCTGCTATTTTCCAGGTAAGCTAAAAAAGCTTCAGACCTACACAGCCCAGGCAAGAAAAAACTTAGTTATGAAGTATAAAAAAGTTCCTCAACAGAGGCTACTAAATCAATGGTAGTACATCAGCTTCATTCAGCTATTAAAAATCATTCTTCCAAAGAATGATAATCACGTGGGGAAATGCCACTAATAAAATTCTTTAAATAATAAAGAAAGATACACAATATTAACAGTAATATCCTATTCCTGGATGAGATAGATGATACATGATTTTGTTTATTGTTGTTGTTTTGTGTGTTTCCTTATTTTTTCATCTAGTATCTGTGGCTTTATAATCAAGAAAAAAACAACAAATGCTAAATATTCTTTAGAGGTTGAAAAGTACACCAAAGTCTTCTGAGAAAAACCTATAAATGCTGGAACTACTGAAAGCAAGTAGATCATTATTACAAAAATGAGAGCCCTAGACTTTCTTCCTCTATATTCAATCTTTGTTATCACTTCCGTATTATATATGCTTACATTCCCACAACATCGATACCTCTCAGAGCATCCAGGCCACATCTCAACTTCTTTACTGTTCAAAAAATGTTAGTACTGTGCTTTGCACAACATAGATGTTCAAGAAACATACAGTGAACTGATTTATGGCCACACAGTGGTAACAAGATTGATGTGATTAGACTAAGACCATGAAGGACAGTAAGAACTAAGTGTTCATTTACCCTGGAGGCTTGAAAATTCAGGAGAGAACCAAGTCTTTTGGTTTGCATCTAGATGTCCCACCAAAGCCTTACTCACAGGTGGGGCTTTTTGGAGCTTACTGTAACTAGGGTGTATGTGATACGGGGATTAAAGGTGTTTGATAACTAAATGGATCCATCATGGTTATGGGTGTGGATAATGGAAGCCCCACTACGGGTGTGGGTGACACCAATCAACAGGCTTCTAGCCTAATTGGAATATAAAGAAAGGACACTGCTTAGCTGCCTCCTACCTGCTCTGCCATAGGCTCTCTCTCCTCTACAATGCCCCTCTGCCATGCCACCCTGCCTTAGAGTCAACTGACCATGGACTGAAAGCTCTACAAACTGTGAGCTGAAATAACCCTTTCTTCCTTGAACCTTAAGTGTCAGGTATTTTGTCTCTGCAATGAGAAAAAAGTAACTAAAGCACCAAACAAGAGTCAGGGGTCATTGAACTGATGGCCCTGATACCAATATGGCAATAAAATCTGAGACTCACTATTGACTTTATACTAAGCAGGGTGGTCTGAGAAGCAAGTGTGCTTTGTGGTTACCCAGAGTTCCCCCTGCATACACCAGCTCCAGATGGTACGATTAAAAACACTTTGAACAGAGAAACAGAACAATTAATGCCAGCAATAAAGGATTTGTTAGAGCAAACCAGCCCCACAATACAATGCCTTTTATAATGTCTTTGTATTGTTTTCGCCTAATTTCAAAAACAATGCATTCTTGGATGACTAATAAGTATATCAAACTTCCTGTGTCCAAAACTGAGCTCCTGATCTTGACTCCCAAACTTCATCTCTTTATAGACTTCCCCATCTTAATTAGTGAAATTTCATTCTTCTAGCTGCCCAGGTCTAAAATTTGAATTCATTCTTGGCTAATCTCTTTAACTCATATCCCATAGCATATATATGCATACATATATATGCAAGTCTTATAGACTTTAACTTCAAAATACAGCAATATTTCAACCTACATGTACCACTTTAACTAACAGTACCTTGGTCTAAGTCACCATCACTTCTTATCAGTCATCTCTTGCTTCTACCATTGTCCCTGCTATGGATTATTCCCAAAGGCACAGTCACAGAGACACATATAAAATGCCCCATGATGTCACATTTCTGCTCAGAACCTCCTACTGGCCTTCCATCTTAGAATAAAATCTAAGTCTTCGTAATGGTCTTTGAGGCTCCACATGATCTGGTTCTCCAATTATCTCTCTGACTTGCCCTCTCCTACTCTTTATGCCTGACTCTTCAGGAGTCACTCTACTCATTGCAAACCACCCCTTCCCCTGCACCGTACACACACACACACACACACACACACACACACACCAGCCATGCTCATCTGGTGGGCCTTTTGTACTTGCTAGTCCGTCTGTTGGCTTGGTTTTTCCCCAGATATCTAAGATATCTATCTGGCCCATGCCCACATTTCATACAGATTTTTACTTAAAAGTTATCTTGAGAGTGGGAGAGCCCTTAAGACCTTATTTTAAATTGGAATTCCATTCTAGCATTCTCTATTCTCCTTCCCTGCTGTATTTTTCTCAACAATAACTGCCACTTTCTAACCTATGATATATCTAACTTAACCCTTCTGGTTGAGTTCCTACTCCTGCTAGTATGTACCTTCAATTTATCTTGCTTCTGCATTACTGTACTCCTGACCAAAAGGACTAGTTGACATTTAACAGGAGCTTACTAAAATATCTTTGAATGGATTTACAAAATACAAGTAGGCAAAATAATTCCACCCACCAAGCCAAACACTAGTACATCTTGATGTGTATTTATCCATATATTTTCCTACACATTATTGTTATTTGAGATGAAGGTTTATATCAAGTATAAGTCAAAGCCTGTATATTTATTTCATCACTCCTTAAATTGTTAGTTATGTGTTTTGACTAAATTCTATTATTCTAATTTTCCACTTCAGAAAACACCAAAGAATAAAAGTAATGACCTGAAAAAAATAAATTTTAAATATAATAGTAAACAAGAGAGAAAAATTGCAAAGTTAAATTTTAAATGAGCAAAAATTCATAAAGATAAATAAAGAATGCAAAGCAGCTGCAATTTCAAACCAAAATTATCAAGGTCTTGGAATTAATGTTGAGAAATATTCAGTTTACATTTTTTTCTTTTACCAAATAGTTATATTGAACTGCTAATTTTTTATTAAACTATTTTCAGTCAAATAACCTGAAATTGTGTTGGCAGAAATTAATAAAGAGAGAGCCAGAATCTCTCAGAAGCATTCATATTCAAGCAATAGCAGAAACAGGTGGCTAGATTCATGAGAAGATCATCATAAATGTTTTTGGAAGAATTCAATTTCCCTCCCTTTGAATTTCAGCAGCCACCACATTAATACTGAGATGCACCTCACCACCCAACTCCTCAAGGATCAGCAAGGAAGGACAAGTCAGACCTCTCTGAGGTTTCCACAAAATGATGTTGGCACCACACAGGGAAATTGTTCAGGGTCAAATATCAATGGGATTGATTTTTAAAATCCATGAATGATCATCATCTTTGTCCTTGTAAAGATTCACAGGGGTCTTTGGTTTTTGGATTCTGAATCTCTCTGAAAACCACCAAGTCAGTGGAATTTGGGGAATTTAGCCTGCCTTCCCAATAGCTAAATAAAATAGATGATATACTTTTTTTCTTCTCCATCTCCTTCTCCTTCTCCCCCTCCTCTTGCTTCTCCTCCTCCTCCTCCTCCTCCTCCTCCTCCTCCTCCTCCTCATTCTTCTTCTTCTTCCTCTTTTGTTCTCCAGGAAAAGAGAGATCAGCCCCTCTGCTTTGTATTATCAGTTTAACTACAGAGTTAAGGTGCCACTGCTAGCTGTTCTGGGCTTTAACTGCTTATATAAAGGAAGGAGAGAGATCAGGAGGCATTCATCATTCAGCAGTTCAACTCAGAGTTCCATTGTTAAGTGAGATGAATGAATAAAAAATAACATTCTAAACCTACTATGTAATGTGCCTATGATTATGCTTTCACTTTCATGTTATCTTTTTCTTTTTTTCCTATTTTTGTAATGAGACTCGAACCTGGGACCTTCACACTGAGCTACACACCTAGCCCCATGTTTTTAATTTTTTTCTTTTAAGACAGGTTCTTGTTAATTTATGCAGCTTGGACTCAAATTTTTAATCCTCCTACCTCAACCTGAGGTTACAGGAATGAGCTACCACACCTGGCTATGTTACTTTATTTTATCCTTGCAACCACCAAATTGACAATAACTACCTGTGATGTGTATGTCATTATATGAATTTTACAGGTAAAGAAAATGTGGCTTTTTTTTTATTCTTTTCTTCTTTTAGTACTGGAAGTAAAACCCAGGGCCTCATGCATGGTCAGGTAAGCACTCTCCACTAAGCTACACATCCAGTGCAGAAATTCAGTATTTTCTAAGGAGCAATTCCAAACTTTAGAATCTTCCTGAAACTTCTCACTCCTAGAAGATGAGTATGCAACACTTTTGGTCTTAAATTATAATGGACTAGTGATGCCTACGGTGGGAGAAGATGGGATGAATAAGGGATGACTCCTGTGGGCAGAGGGTAAAGCTGGAGATCGATCATACATGTGGGGCAGGAGTAAGGCCAGTCCCAAGAACAAAGAGTGTCTGAGGAAAGCCACATGAACAAACTGTTCCAGCTCTGAGAACACGGAGAGCCCAAGGCAATCCAAGCAAACCAGTTGCTAGGCAGAGGGGTGTCATGTGACATAACTTGCTCAGTGTATAAACAAACACGTTGCAGTCATTAAGCAGTTCCTTTCCTCCCATCTGGAGAGAGGGTTCCACCTGACCTCAGCTTTCTGTATTCTCATTCTTGTCTTTATTTCTCCAATCTCCCACCATTCTTCACCCTGAGAATTAAGAGACCTGTGCTAAATGTGGCAGACACCTAAACACTATGAGAAGGGATTGATGAAAATGTTGTGAAACTGACTGTAGTGATGGTTGCTGAGCTCTGTACATACACTAAAATCCGCTGACTTGTATACTGGAAATGGGTAAACTGAACGTCACGTGAAGCATATCACAATTAAATTGCATATCAAAAAGTAATAAAGGGAAGCTGTTGATCACCCTATAATATTAATGAAGTCACAAAATCTCTCAATTTTCAATAAATAACATATCCTGAAGCATAAAGGCTGTAATTTTATATAGTAGACAATTAACAACTGCTCTTGATAGTAAAACTGAAACAGAACCAGATTCTTTATACTGGGGTAAATATTCAGCTAAAGGCAGATGAATAGAAGTTAAAACCCTCATTCAGGATATAAATAAGTGGCAATATTTTCTCCAACACATGCTTTCCCATTTCAAGAACCTGCCCTTACTTTCCTCACATTCAGTTCCTCTTCCATTACTACCACTATGATCTCATGGTTATACAACTTCATTCATTCAAACTGAGAAATTAATTGAAGAAACTATGTTATTTTCCTGATTCTAAAATATAATCCCTTTCACAATGAATCAGCAGTTCTAAGATAGAATCCCCAAAATAATAATTAAACACATACATTGTACTCTAATTGAATATTTCTTAAGTGCTAAAATGTTGAGGAGAAAATACATTTTAAAATCAAATAAGTATTCTAATTCAAACAAATATGGTAACTGAATTAAAGTATGATTTCTCCATATTTGAATAAAACAAAATGCTTTTTTTAGTCTTTAACGATGGAAACATGGGCCTGAGACAAGAGATTCTAGAAAGAATAGTATTTGTTTTTAGATTGAAGGGGGAGCTTCCTAGAACGTAACCAAAAGCCCAAAGACCGTGCCCTATGCATTCATTTTCCTAGGATGAACTTCCATCCACGGTTTGTAAGAGTAACAGGAGAAGTGGAAAAGTGCATGTGCACTGAAGTCTGCATGTTTTCAAAGGTCTGGGAGACATGAGTGAGAACTGGAACTTCATTGCTGCTGCCAACAGACAGCAGAATTTTCAACAAAGGGTTGCTAATTGGACCACCCACGTTCTAAAGAGCTGTGAAGCCTAGTTTCTCTGCCAATGAATTGTCCACAAGAGAAGCTACTTACAACAGAAAGAGAATTAAATACTCCCTATGAGTGAATTGTTTATAGTATTGATCAGCCAAAAATGACCTAGATTATAGATGCTGAGAAAATCCTAGCATCCCTATTCCTAGATTAACTACAGTGGGTATTCAGCCAGCCTTATGTTTTTTGATTTCCTTCCTCCTCTTGGGAAATTAGAACCTGGAACCCCATTACCACTCCAGCAAAAGAGATTAGGGAAGGGAGAGCAAAATATTTTCTTGTGCTACTCCTGCCAACAATTTGATTTCATGAATTCTTTGATCATCTCATCTAATCAAATCCTACTGGATTTGAGCCTGCCCAAATACCAGGTTTGATTTTGGTGGGATACACAGGACAAGTCCAAAACTATCTATCTAGCCACACAATAAATGTTTCCTCATGACAAAAAAAGTACAATATTCCAAGAAAATGCTAGTAAAGCAAGATTTTTGATAGTGAATTCCATCAAGGCAGAAACTAATATAAAATAGTCTGCTTATCCATAGTTTAACTTTCCATGGATTCAGTTACTCTCAGTCAACCACGGTCTGAAAAAAGCAAATGGAAAATTTCAGAATAAACAATTCAGAGTTTTAAATTGTGGGCCATTCTGAGTAGTATAATGAAACCTTGTGTCATCTTATTCTGCCCAGGATGTAGATTATAACTTTAGTATTCACACTGCATATGCTACCCACTTTTATAATACAGTATCTTAAGACTACATTCATATAACTTTTATTATAGTATATTATTATTGTTGTTGTTTTATTTTACTATTAGTTATTGTTGTTGATCCCTTGCTGCACCTTTATTATAGGTAGGTATGTAAAGGAAAAAACCTGTATATATAAGGTTTGGTATCGTTCATGGTTTTAGGTATGTCCTGGGGTTCTTGGAAGGTATGGCTTACTGCAGCAATGATGAAACTTTTAGAGCTTTCGACAACACAAACAGCCCTCTGCAGCACATGTGCAATAGGTTCTCCACCACCACCCTACACATAAGGAAGCACTACTGTAGTCACTTGAACAGAAATGCAAAGCAATTTTGCATAGAGGTTTTTTTTTTTCCTGAGGGAAAAACTTTATACTTATTATATATGAATTAATAGTAATTAAATTGAAATCACAAAAGCTAGTATTTTGTTGTGTAAGTGCAACCTAAAATATGCTGAAATTCAGTAGAAAGACATTCTGCCTTTACAGTAATGTTTCTTTGAGCAAAATTATAAATCAAAAAGCTGTAACATTGACATTGGTATGGGTGAATGCAGTCACATAGCAGGGTTATAGTAAAGAAGTCTTAGTATTGATGTGATTGACACAAATAGCTCACCAAACAATTTTTAAGTCAGTTAATCATAAATAATTACAAATTAGACATATACATACAGTTTTTCATTTACTCATTATGTTCTCACTCACTGAGAATAGATCAGCTAATTAAAATTGGTCATTTTCTTTTTTTGTAGAAACTAAGTTCATAATGCAATGCCATTTAGATATCCTTACACAGTACAGTAATGGAATTTTAAAGACACTTCTGAAGATATCTGAGTGCATGTAGAATCCTTGGTTTTACAAACATTGCTATATCAACCTTTTGCAGTTACTTCTCACCGTTCTAAATTTGCCATGTAGAATTGATCACCTTAATGAGCCCTTATAAAGTCTTCAACTTTTCTACCTCCATTGCCGTAGGACAGAGGTGTCTGCCAGGGAATTCTGAGTTTGTGTTCCTCCCTTGCTCCATTGCCCTGGGACTGTGTGGCTGGTGAGAGGAGTGAGAGTTTGGTTCCTCCCTTCCTCCATCAACCCAAGAGGGTGCTACTGGCAAGAGTAGTGACAATGCTGTGACTATAAGGGGTCATAACCATCAACATAGTCCAGTACCACAAGAATGGGTGCTAAGTCAAATAGATAAAAACTCCTCAGTCTTAATATATTAGGAAGGTAGGTTCTAAGGATAGACATAAAGACCAAGAACTACATATATCTAGAAGACACCAGGAGAAACAGACACCAACTAGAAAAGCCTTGACACCAGTGATAAGGCTATCTAACATATGAAATCTACAAACATCAACACAGAATACAAAATAAAATAGAAAATAGAAAATGACAAGACGAAGAAGAAAAATGCAATCCCAAACTCCCAGCCCACCCAGGACAAGTACAGAACACAAAGAGATAGAGAAAATCAGAAGCCAACAAAAGGAATTCTCTGAAATGACAGCAGCAGAAATGAAAAAATAAATGGAAGAGGCCATAGAAAAAATAATCTCTAAGGTGCAAAAAGAGATAACTATCAAAATAAAAGACATTAAAGCAGACACAGATAAACAAATTAAGGAGCTCAGGAAAACAATGGAAATCCTGAATGTCAAACATAGACAAGAAATGGAATAAATGTTTCTTACACTAGGGAGACGATACAGTATTTACACAGGTAAGTTTGATTTATTTCACTTATGAGTATGGTCTCAATTCGCATCCATTTACCTATAAAAGCCTCAATGCAGTCCTTCTTTATAGATGAGTAGTATTCCATTATATAAAAATACCACATCTTTTTTATCCATTCCTCAGTTTATGGGTATTTGGGTTGTTTCCAAGATTTGGGTATTACAAATTGTGCTGCTATATACATGGGTGCACATATATCACTATGGAATGTTTTCAGTTCTTCTGAGAATACAGGAGACTGAAAGAATAAATAAGACACAAAATCTTCAACAAATATTGTGAAAGGGTAAGAAACTGCTCAAAGAGGAAAAAACAACTCAGATAGGGAAAGGGAGAAAAGAAGGAAGAGAAAAGACAAAAGATATAAATTTGTATATATACATTTAAGATTACTAAGATGATTGTACTACTAATTCTATTAGTTCTTGGAACAAAACAGCATTCATAGGATTAGATCAGTTTTGCATGTCCATATCTGATAATTCAAGTAACACTTTTGAATATAACTATACAAAATGACAAAATTTGTTATATTCCTACCACCTTGTTTTGAAAGCCTACATTGCTATTGGTTTGGGTTCTTTGTTATTTTATACTTTGTTTTGTTTTGCTTTTTCCTCTAATACAGAAAGGATAGATGTACATGTATAGGCTTATATATGCCTAAAATGTCTCCTAAAGAGTTTATAAGGATTGATTTTATTATGTGTGATGGTATGAACAGCTACATTGAAGAAAACAAGACATCATGGTAGCCATTGCTAATTTCCTATCATTTTGTTTTGAAGTCCAATAATGCTTTTGTTCTTTGTT
>RJWM01021865.1:0-34578 GCA_004363535.1 Dasyprocta punctata
CTTTACAGCTGAGTATCAATTTAATTGGCTTTGGGAACCCCACGGAATTGGTGGAACACACTACTGGGTGTGTCTGGGTGGGTCGTGGAGGCGTAGTCTTGGGGGTCTAAGTCTAGTCACTGGTCACTGGTCCTTTCTCTCTGCTACTGTACCCCTGCACTGCTTCCTGGTCACCATGATCTGAGCAGCTTTGTGCTGCCACAACCTTCTCCCATGATATTTTTGCCTTGAATCCAGATGATCATGAATGAATTTCCTTAGAAAGTGAGGCAAATTAACTCTATCCTCCTTTAAATTGTGTGTTGAGCATTGTAGCTAGCAATGGGAAAGTTGACTTAGCCACATAGTATTATTTTCCCATTTTTTGACTTTTAGTCTTTCTATGCCATTTTGCTTTAGATGTGCACCTTTTAAACTGCATATAAGTGGATTTAAAAAATCTAGTCTGATATTCTTTGTTCATTAACCCACATATGTAATCCACTATAATTAATTGAAGTATGAATATATTTGGGTTTAAACATTGTATCTTATTTTATCCTTTCTAAATTTTTTGGTTCATACTGTGTTTATTATTTAGTTCTTTAAATAAAGGTCTTCTGTATTGATTAAATATATATGCTATTTATATTTTTCCTAGTTTAGGATTTGTGCTTTTTGATTTTACTCATTTAGTAGTTAATAATCCTTATGAAAAAATCTTTTTTGTGCTTCTTGTATAATAAAAGTTAGATAGATATTTGTCTATTCATTCCTTTCTTTTTCAATTTTTATGCAATTGCTTTCTTAAACATATCAAGGAAATTTTATTTGAATTTTGCTTTATTAAGTGTACCTTTCTTAGGGTAGTTTAAAACAACAGAAATTTATTATGAAACTTATTTAGTTCTTAAATCAAGGTATTGTGAGGACTATGTCTTCTGTAAAACTTCAAGGGGAAGACCCTTTCTTGCCTCATCCAGTTTTAGGTAACCCCAGGCATGTGTGTGTGTGTGTGTGTGTGTGTGTGTGTGTTTGTATAACTTGACATCATGTTAATTAATTACATCAGCTTTGGTGGTATTTCCAAGTAGTTAATTTTCTGAGGTATTGGAGCTTATGTTTTCAACTTAATTTTTTTTTGTTTTAAAGAGAATAAAACCAAATGAAATAAAATAGAATGGAGCCAATCAAAACAAAACAGTGAATGTGATACAAGACTTCAAAAAAAGATAATAGAAAATAAAAAATGGCTACCATATTGCATCTTGCTATCTTCAAAGTAGCTGCCTGTATCATCAGGCATAATAAAATAAAAAACAGAATAAAATCAATCAAAACAAAATAATGAAAGTGATACAAGGCTTCAAAACAAGATAATAGGAAATTGATAATGGCTACCATTACATATCAAGTTATATTTGAAATAGCTGCCCACACCATCAGATATAATACTATCAAACAAAACAAAGAATAAAACCAAAAAAAACCAGAACAATGAAAATGATACAGAACCTCAAGAGATAATAGGAAATTAACAATGGTTACCACCATCCCTTTTTAGATGTCTATCCTCTTTTGCTTTCACAATACTTATTGTGCATTTTAAATCCTAATAGTTTCTTGAGTTTTTTTTATACCAGGGAGACAACACAATGTTCACACAGGTGAGTATGAACTTTTTCACCAATGAGCATGATCTCAAGCTGCATCCATTTACCTATAAGAGCCTTGTGATTATCCTTCTTTATAGCTGAGTATAACTTTCCATTGTATAAAAATGCCATGTCATTCTTATCCATTCTGCAACTGATGGGCAAACTATCCCTACTTTATTCTGCTTCCCTGTTACATGGAACATTGTTTCTCTCTTTTGACTTTCAGTCTATGAGTTTCCTTTTGAGTTAAATGTGTCTCTTGTATACTGCGTATTGATGGATCTTATTTCTTGATCCTCTCTGCCTGTGTTTCTTTTCATTGGTGAATCAAGGCCATCTACATTAATGGTTATGGCCAACATACACTAGCTTGTCCCTGCCTTGCTATTACCCTGCTGTTGGCTCCCTACTTTTCCCTTCCGTTCACTTTGCCTGTCCTGCTAGGTGATATCCCTCTGCTGCTTTCCTGGAACCATGGTCATTTTTATCTCTCTCTCTAGAATGTCCTTCAGTATTCTTTGTAGACTTGGTTTGGTGGTCATGAATTCCTTCATTTGTTGTTTGTCATGTAAGTATCTTGTTTCTCCATTAATTTTGAAAGATAGTTTTTCAGGGTACATCAATCTGGGTTGGAAGTTATTTTCTTTCAGTACTTGAAATATTTTACTCCAAGTTCTTCTTGACTTGATGGCTTGTATTGAGAAGTCTGTCATGATTCTGATGGGTTTTCCTTTATAGGTGATCTGTTTCTTTTCTCTAACAAATTTTAATATTATTTTCTTGTGCTGAATTTCTGGGATCTTGATTATTATATGTCTGGGTGTAGATTTATTTTGATTATGGCTCATTGGAGTTCTATATGCCTCACTTATCTGCATGTCATGTCCTCTTCCCATGTTTGGGAAGTTTTCTGCAGTTACTTTTGTAAATAGTCTTTTTATATCATTTGTGTTGACACGTTCCCCTCCACCACTTTTTCGCTGACACCTATCACTCTTAAATTATTTTTCTTTGCATTGTCTTACAGCCATTGGATTGTTATTTCCTGGTTCCTTGTTATTTTTAAGAGATCTTTCCTTTCATGATAGCTAACTCCCATCCTGTCTGCAAGGTCTGAAAGCCTATCTTCAGTTCCTTTTAAGCAATTTTGCAAGCTTTCAATGGAATTTTTAATTTCCTGGATATCACTGTGAATCTGTTTCATGCATTCCAATTTTTCCTTACATTGCTCATTAAAGGTTTCTCCTATTTTCCTATGCTCTTCTTTTTTGTATCTATGTCTTCTTTAGATGCTCTCAGCAACCCTTTCATTATGTTTGCCATTTCTCATTTTACCTGAGATATTATTTCTGATCTGATTTCTTTTACACCTCCATGAAATAGTTTCTTTACTTCAGTTGTCATTATCCCAGAAATTTCGTGTGTGTGACTTGCAATTTCTTCCATTTTTATGTCTCATGAACTTGTTCTGTGTGGGCTGGAGGCCAGAGATTGCCTTTTGCTCTTTTGTCTTGACCTTTTCCTGGGTTCCTCTGGATGAGCCAGTTGTGTGGTCACAAGCCCTGTGTTGGGTACCTATCCTTGGTGTAGGGGGAAGGGTTAGGTACCTGGATTTCTCCTCAACTAGGTTCTTGAGGAGGAGGTCGGGTGCAGGGTGGGCTTCTCCAGACATGTGCAGCCTCTCTGAGGTGTAGCTGGTTGGTTCTCCCCACCTGTGGTGCCTACAGGTTTACAATGGCAGCCATCAGGCTCATGGAGCTGGGATTGGCTGTTTCTTCTGGCCTTAGCTAGCTACCCATGGGAGGGTCCTGATAGCAGTCTGCATGCATGTGAGGGTAGGGTTAGCTGCTGCTTCTCTGGGCCCAGGCTGGATATGGTTCCTGATAAGTTTCTACACTTCACCTGCTGGCTCATTTTGTTACTGTTGCTTCAGATTTTTCTGCACCACTAGCCTTGCCAGTTCATTGTGTGTGCTCTAGCAGGGATTCTACTTTGTCTCTGGATTTACTGCTTGTCTCCAGTCCCTGAGTTCTATCACTGGAGGGAGCAGATGCCTGACTTGCATTCCTTTCTCACCAGTTGCAGTAGTTCCAGTCAATGGCAGGAACAGGTGCCTGTCTTGGACCCCTTCCTGCAAGTTACAGCAGCTCCTGCTCAATGGCAGGTTGAGAAACCTATCTCAGATCCTTTTCTCACCAGTCATAGCAGCTCCTGATCAATGACAGGGGGAGGAGTCCATCTCAGATCCCTTCCTGCCGGTCACAACAGCTCCAGATCAATCTCAACTCAATTTTTGATGGATATAGTCCACCATAACAATCAATTAATGTTTATATACTCTTATGGTTTTTATCTAGATGTCCACCCAGTGCCTCATGCAGTCATGGGGGCAGGTCTTTTGAAGGCAACTGAATCTGTTATCTGCATGTAGTTCATTGTTTAGTACTGGGATTGGTGGTGTGAGTGCTGCACCCACCCAGGGGCAGGTAGCTGGCATACAATATAACAGAGGGAAAGAGGCTTGCTTTTCCCTTTTACACCTTCTGCTTTGATCACTTCTGGTATCTGCCACAGCTGCCATGAACAGCTGCCCCTGTGCCATGCCACCTTGCCTTGGAGTCAGCTGATTATGGACCGAAACCTCCAAAAACTGTAAGCTAAATGAACCTTTCCTTCCTTCATTTTGGATGTCAGGTGTTTTGTCTCAGCAATGAGAGAAAAGTACTAGAGAAATGAGGTCATTGCTGTTACTACACCTGACCATGTGGTTCAAGAGCCTTTGGAAATGGCTTGTGGGAAGAGTTTGAAAGGTTTGGAGATGTTGTCTGAAAGGATAGAGCTGGAACACCTTAGGCTGTTCTGTATAGAAGATTCTAGTCAGAGCTAAGATGACCAGAAGACAGATAGAAATCCAGCCAGTGAAGACCTGGCTCAGGTGATTTATGCTGGGAAGGATGGTGTTGGTTGTTGAACTCCAGATGATGCATGTTATGGCTTGGAAGAAAGTTTGTGTGCATTTTGCTCTTGTCCAGAGACCTTGCCTGAGACTGAGATTAAGGGCAGTGGATTAATTAATATGGCAAAAGAAATTTCAAGCCAATTGAATATTGAGGCAGTAGCATGGCTATTGTTGGAGGTTTTAGCCAGATTTATGTTGTGAATCAATAGCAAAGAGCCCAGCAAGATGATTTACAATGTTGTGTTTGGCCAGAAAGGAAGCTCCAGTAAAGCAGTGGACTGTAAAGATAGTTCTGAGATCTCAAATGCTGAGAAGGAACAGAAGAAAGGAAAAGATGGCCTGGGGGTTTCAAGGGAAGTGGTATATCTCCAACCTTTGTAACCTCAAAACTGCAGAAGTTAAAGACTTTGCTTTGAGGAGAAAGCCACAGAGCACCATGTTCCAGAATGGTGGTGGCATAGAGAATTTGTTCCTCATAATCAGGTTCAGAGTGCTCAGCAATCCAGGTACTCAGCTCCTACAGCCAAGAGAGAGGAAAGTCTGGCTACTACTCCAGTTGGCAGCAGACCTTGATATCATTCACATCATGAGGTTTTAGGTGCATACAGAATGCAAGAGTTCTGAGGTCAAAAAGACTTCCACCCTGATTTCAAAAGGTCTGGGAGGCCAGGAAGTATGCTGCTGAGAGGGTAGTGTGTGAAGCTGTGAATGTGAAGCCCAGGCTTCAGTGGAGAACCCAAAATGTTGGAAAAGCCAGGAGCATGGATCGTCTAAGGAAATCTGCAAAGAGGAAACAAAGCCAGCCCAAGAGGGAAGCTGTGGAAGCTAAAACCACCAGAAGTGCCATGAGGGTGAAATCTCTCAAGTCTTTTGGAGTTCACAACCAGATTGCTTCAGATACTGAATGTGGAATTCCAGCACTTAATGTTTGCCCTGCTGGATTTTGGGTTTTCTTTTGTCTCATTCCTTTGTATTTCCATTTGTACCCTTTGGAATGGTAATGTTTATCTTGTGCCATTGAATGTTGGAAGTGTTTAACTTGTTTTCATTTGTACAGGGTATTACAGCTAAGAGTTTGCCTTAGATTTTGAAAGAGACTCAGGAATTGGACGTTTCAGTGATGCTGAAACTGTTAGGACTTTGGCAACACTTAGAGATGGACTAAATGTCTTTTGCATAAAGGGTGTGCATGAGTCTTTGGGGGTAAGGGGCAGAATGTTATGATTTGTACCTGGAAGTCCCCCAAAGCCTCATGCAGTCATGGGGGGGCAGGCCTTTTGAAGGCAGCTGAGTCTAGTGTTTGTCATTGGTTCAGTGTCTAGCACTGGGATTGGTAGTGTGAGTGCTGTACCTGCCCAGGGGTGGGTAGCCAGAATACAGTATAAGTAAGGGAAAGAGATTTGCTCCTTCCTTTTTTCCTTTTTGATCTGGTTGCTTCTGGTATCTGCCACAGCTGCCATGAACAGCTGCCCCTGTGCCATGCCACCCTGCATTGGAGCCAGCTGATTATGGACTGAAACTTCCAAAAACTGTAAGCTAAATAAACCTTTTCTTCCTTCATTTTGGATGTCAGGTGTTTTTTCTCAGCAATGAGAGAAAAGTAACTAAGATATATAGGTTTACCTTCATATTCATATTTAACACTTTGATTATTTCTTATATTTCCCAACCTTTATGTAGGACATTTGTCTTGTGATTAAAAATATCTTCACATATAAATGAACTAGTTCAAAACTCTCATTTTTGTCAAGTATTGTTTATATTACATTTTATTTTTGCCTGTTTCTTTTCTGTGTATGGAATATAAACTGATAAGTTAATTGCTTTAGAGAGTTAGCGATATTTTTTCACTGTCTCCTGATCTTCATTTTTGTTTTCTATGTTTTTTTTTTTTTTTTTTGTGGCACCAGAATCAAACTCACAACCTTGCACCTACCAGGCAGGTGCTTAAGCCACTGAGCCAAACTCCCAGCCTGATCTTCATTGTTGATTGAGAAATTAATCTTCAATTAATACTAGGGGTGTTTTTATTTTTATAGATTTCTTTAAAAGTGTCCCTCTGACACTTAGAATTTTGTAGTCTCACTTTAATATTTCTGAATATGCCTTTTTAAATGTATATGTGCATACATTAATTAATTCATTTATCTACTATACTTTATATTCTTTGGGCAGCTTGAATCTGTACTGAGACATCCCTTTGATTTTAGAAACACTGATTTCTTTATAAATATTTCCTCTTCAATCTTCTCTTTTTTTTCTTCTTCCAGAGTCCAACTGAATATATATTAAATATTTTCATTGTATTATAGCTTTTCCCCTGTCTTCTGTTTTGTAAATTCAATTTGCCGATTGTCTATTTGGGTTTGTAAGATAAGTTGTTAATCCCTGGTTTTGAATTCTTAATTTCAGTATTTCAATTATTACAATTTAAAGGTGATCATAAGAGACATAAGTGTAAGAAAAAACTACCTGAGCACTGGAAGATATTCAGTTTAATCCTCAGTTCACTGATCAGGGTAGTCATACATGATGAAATTGCCAAGATTACTACAATAGTGGAGTTTGTGCAATCAGAAATGTATCTTATTAAAGGTAGATCAATGCTTCTGGCCAACAGGTACAGGTTAATATGGAAACATAAGGAGAAAACCATTTGACTTTCCAAAATAGATTCTTACTATAGTTTGGATCTTGACTATCCTTCAAAGGTTCCTTTGTTAAATAAAGGTTTGCTCTCTGAGATAGTGCTGTTGGAGGTGGTGAAACTTATACAGGGTTGGAAGCAGTGTTGGTAATTGGGGAATTTCCTGCAAGAGGAACACGGGACCCTAATCTCTTGCTCTCTTCCTTTGCTCCCTGGTTCATGATGTGAACAGATCTTCCTCTTTCATGCATGCCTACCAAGATATACTGCCTCACCACAGGTCCAAAGAAATTTGGGTCAAGTAAGCCTGGACTGGAACTTGCAAAATTGAACCAATACAAACCTTTTGTTTTTATAAGTTCATCATCTCAACTGTTTTGTTATAGTAGTAGGAAGCTAACTAGTACAACTCTGGACTGTCCCTTCATCCACATGAGGGAAGTTGTGGTAAACAGGCCTATTTTTCATATAGACGATGAGAAATTGTATGTCTTGGGATAATGAATAGATACTGTTTCAAAGTGTGATAGATTAGAAAAAATATTTAATGATAAAAATAAGACCACTTTTATGTATTAGCTTCTAGCCGAAGAATTACTGATTATTTCATTAAATTTAATGATATTTTGGGATTTGTGAGTTTTGGTTTTCTACCATATCTATTAGAGATGCTTGGATATTCTAGAGTGAGAAGAGTTTGTAATACTTTTATATTGTGGCTCTCAAGAATTTATAAATATTTTAGGTAAAACAAAATGCTTTTTATTTTCTCTCTCTTAAAAGGGGTTAGAGTTAGTCAGGAATAGTGGCACAGGTCTGTAATTCCAGCATTCTGGGAGGCTGAGGCAGTAGTGTTACAAATTTGAGCCTAGCCTAGGCAACTTAGTAACTTATTAAAACATTGTCTCAAATAAAGAAAATTGGTTAGGGATGTAGCTCAGTGCAAAAGCCTCAGTTTAATCACTAGTATTGCAAAAGAAAAGCAAAGGTTACAGTTTAAGGTTTTGTCAGATAGAATGTGAATTAGTTTTAAATAGCTTTATGACACAGACTTATGCAATAATTTAAAAACATCTTTTTCAGAGTTAAAAAAATCTAGACTCAGTTTCTAGTTTTTCTTAGGTTTCTCATGCTGTTCAAATTATTTTACATTTCCTCTGTTGAGATATTTTCATATTCCTCTGGAAGTAGACTTTTTGAGTTTCTATAAATATTTCCTTTCTGAAGTTACATGCTATATATCACTTGCCATTTTCAAGGAAATGATGCCTGCCTAATGAAAATCAAGACTGGATTTTCCAGGTCAGTTTCTGTAGGCAAAGAGTGCAACTGAACCAAATGGCTTACAGTTAATTTCTCAGTAGTTTCTGCTAATTATAGCTGCTGCCAAGTTTGTCTTTGGCAGGGAAGAATGTTGATACCACTTTAATACTTTATCTCAAGAATATGCAACATATGTAATAACAGAGACAAAGCTGTGTTTAAATGCATCTTTTTTGAATACTATAGAGCAATGAAGGAAGGGAAATTCAGAAAATATTGTCAGGAATTTAGGTATTCTGACTTTGGAGATATGGCATATTCATTTTTAGTTTTTGGAATTGTTGCATGAACATAAAAACCTTTTTTGCATTTAAAGAAAGTTTCTGTAGTTGAGCACATATCTTCTCTGGGCATATCTGTTCCCTGGACTTGCCCAGCCACCTTCTCCAGTTGGAATTGGTCTCAACCAGGGTGATAGTATAAGGCATGATTTTAGCCTCACTCTTGCCCCTAAAGCAGCAACTTTGTGTGGGGTATACATATATATTAACTACTGCCTAAAGTGTTTTTTCTGGCTCTACTTTTGTCATTATGGGTATAGATGATCTTTAAATCCCTTCACTGAAGTTGCTTTTAGAGGTATGTCTCATTATTGATTGCTGATATTGTTCCCATTATGGATTTCTGGCTTCCTACAGTTATCATCAACAAATATACTTGAAGCAATTTCAATCTTTTAAAATTTATTAAATTTTGCCCTTAAGAAGAATGTGTACTTTGGTACCACTGGGTGGAATGTTTTATATATGGTTGGCAGTTTTACACGGTATATAGTGTTATTCAAGCCCTCTGTTTCCTCAGTGGTTTTTTCTCTTGGCAATTCGTTCATTGTTGAGAGTGGGGTATTGTAAGTCCCTAGTATTATTGTATAGCTGCTGTTTCTCCTTATTGTTATTTGCTTTATATATTCAGTTGCCCCAATATTTACAACTTTTGTATTCTCTAGATGAATCGATCTTTTTATCATTATATAGTGAGCTGGTGGCTTCCTGCAACAGGTTTTTTTTTTTTTAAATTAAAGTCTACGTTGTCTTTTGTAAGTCTAGCCACCTTGCTCTCTTTTGATAGCTATGTGGAATATCTTTTCCTCTCCCTTTACTTTCTACATACAGGGTATATGTGTTCCAAAGGTAAAATAAGTCTGCTATTAGGAATATATTCTTGGATGCTGTTTTTTAAAACAATATTTATTCAGTCGCTTTGTGTCATTTGATTAGATATTTAAATTTACTTACATTTAATGTATTTTTTAATTAATGTAATTATTAATGGATTTGTCATTTTGTTAATTACTTTTGACTGTCTTTGTAATTTGTAATTTCCTTGCTTATTTATTCAATGATTTTTTATTGGCATACCTCCATTTTGCTTTCTGTGTCTACTAGAGTTTTCTCCTTTGTGGTTATCATGAGGTTTACATAAACATCTTATAGTTATAACAGATTTATTAAAAATGATAAAAATTCAACATTAATCCCACACAAAAGTTCTACACTTTCACTGCTCCTTTGCTCTCACCTTTTATGTCATTGATATCACAATTTATAATTTTTCACATTTCTTGTATATTAAATAATTTATTTTGCTATAGCTATTTTTAATGGTCTCATTTTATATATTATATATAGAGTTAATAGAAATTTATACATTATCATAAGTATACTAGAGCAGAGTTAATTTGACTATATACTTATTTTGACAGCGAGTTTTATATTTTATATGTGTTTCTGTTACCAATAATTATTCTTTGGTTTCAACTTGCAGAAATTCTTTCACACTTCTTATAGAGCAGGGGTAGTGATGATGAATTCCCTCAGCTTTATTGTCTGTCAAGGTCTTTATCTTGCCTTAATTTCTGAAGGACAGCTTTGCTGAGCATAGTGTTCTTGATCGCAGTTTTTTCTTTTTCCTTCTTTCAGCACTTTGGATGCATCATTTGGTCCGGCAGAAAGGGAAAATACTCAATATTCCTATGATTAGGGGTCAGTATCTCAGTGACCCTCTACCCTTGGACTGTGAACTTCACAAGTACTTCTTAGTTTTCTGCTTTTTTCACCCCATTATGTGGAACTGGGTGGTTACAGGGAGTTGTATATGAGTACATCTCTGTCCCAAGTGTAAATCTAGAGCATCTGATATTATTTTCTCTCCTCCAGGTGGGGATTAGAGTCTGATAAAAATCTATTCAGTTAGACCCTGATAGACAGTTTCTTTTGAAGGTAGGCCTTAAGAACAGATTGAACTGGTGCATTTAAATGTTTTCTTTCTTTCACTTCTGGAGGATTTTTCTCTGATTTTCACAGTGAGAACCTGATACAGTGCTTGGAGATAAAACCCACAGAAGTGCTAGGGTCTCCATTACCCAGGGTCCCTTAGAATTTTTATCTCGTATAGTTGCCTACACTGAACTTCTAGGAGCTCATTAACTATAGCTCAAGTTTTCCCACTCTGTTTCCTGTGAAGATGGGTTTCTTCTTTGGCGAACTGCAATTCTTTGCAGTTTCCTTTATAGTTCCAATTTTGAGGGCAGTAGTTTGCCTGTGACCTCACTTTTCTGACAGCTATAAGAAGAACTGTTGATTTTTAAAATGTCTTCTGTTTTTTCCTTATTGCTGGAATGGAGTGGTGACCTCTATGCTGGGAATTGGAACCTGGGAGTTTTGCCAGTACATATTTTTAAATTTATCTTTGGATTCAGATTTTCCATACAGTAATTTTTCAGTATCCAGCTTGGGAGATAAAAGCCTCTTCCCCAGAGTTTGGGGAGCTGAGTACTGACTGGAGAGTCCTAGAATACAGTGTGAATTTTCCACCTAGCTCCCCTGCTTTCACATCAGATGGATTTCCCAACTCATAGACGCCCAGAGACTTCCAGATAAGGTACCATCTGTTTTTCACTTATAGAGGTAGGGATAGTTGACTTTCTGACTAGGCAAGACTTTTCTGATGTTTCTTAAGTGGATGTTAAATAAGTTTTCAATCTTTCTCATCAGTATTTACATGTTCCTGATGTCTCCACTAATTTACTTTTTGAACTTTTCTGATTCCATTTGAATCAGATTGGTTGATTTTTTTCCCCACCTGCTTATTGTTCAGAACTCAGTTTCCTCATTTCTCAACTGCCTGCATTCTAGCTTCTAAAACTTTCTTCCTATTGTCTCCTTTCCTATTTTCCCCAGTCCTCTGGGTTTATGTTTTAGAAATCCTTTTATTGCAATTTTAATAGAGTTTAGGGAAGTAATGAAAGTCAGTGTTCATTTTTAATCCTCTGTCTTTACTTGGAGGTGATATCAAATTTATGTCTTAATAATTTAACTGTTATAATCAATAGCTTAAATGCCATATAGGAATATTACAGGAATAATATACCAAGAACTAGTGGAAGCTAATATGATTAAGAAGAGTAATGAGTATAATTTTATGTGGATGTGATACTGCTTATTTTAAAGATTGTCTAAGTTTAAGGTGCCCAGCAGAAATGTTTTGTTAATTTAAGGGTGGCATTATCAGGAAAATGTATCATCAGTTGGATGTCTTCTTAAACATTGTCTACTGAAGTAAATCTTTTACTTGTTCATAAAGCATTTTGACCTCCTACCATAAAGCAAGTATTATTTAAGCACTGAAGGGTAGAAATGAAGAGTATCTCACATATTAAAGATATCTAAAAGCATAATTACACTACAATAAACCTGGTGAAAAGTAAACTTTTTCCTAATTTTTCCAGGTGGTAGGTTTCTGAAATTCTTAATCTTTTGCAGGTTACTCAACTCTTAATCTCTACTTTGTGTCTTGCTGCCTGTACATATTACTCTTGACTTCTTTACACTGTGTTTTCCAAGGCTGCCCTGATTAGACTCCTTCACTTCCAAAATGATTGTTTGAAAATATTTTGCATATAGCACATTTTACTAAAAATTTGATACCCAGAAAGGGGATTAACATACAATGCAGTATAGCTACACAAACAACTCAAACTTATGTTAGATATCCTTTCTTTAACTGTCTTCTGCCATTTCAAACAGTGATTTTTTTTCTCTTCACTGATCACTAAACTTCAATTGTGCTATGGGCCTCTTCTCTTTGTCTCTCTTTAACTCTTAAAAAAATCATCTGGTTTTATAATACAGAACAAGTAGATTTTCTTCAGTAAATTCTGGGACTATATTTGTAATGGTTGTCACTAGTTTGATAAAATAAACATTTAATATTTATATCGTAGTTTGTAGTGAGTCCACAGAGAGGCCACATGCCATGTAATCATTCAGACTACCACATTCCATTTGTGAGTGGCTCTATCATCTCCTTGGTCAAAGATAAGAAAGAACTTATAGGGTGACATGAGAAATTTCAAGGCCAAAGCTGGGAGTATAATTTGTCTCCTCCTACCACTTCTACTGCCTCAAACTCTTTTGTATGTTTCCAGTTAACTACAAGAGAGTTTGCAAAATGTTGTCTGCTGTATACTTACTGAAAATAGAAAGAGTTTCGATGAACAAATAGGATTCTTTCTGCCATACTTTAAAATTAGTGGAAATGTATTTCTCATGATATATTCATCATTTTAAGCAGGGCTTCCTTTCTGATATAATTCCAACTCCCTTAGAAAAGAGCTTTCCAACAATTTCATTCCTTTGCACATTTTCTGCTTATTTTACTGTCATTTTCTTTTTTTTTTTTTTTTGCAGAACCAGGGATTGAACTCACAACTTTGTGCCTGCCAGACAAGCACTTAGGCCACTGAGCCAAACTCCCAGCCCTGGTGTTTTTGAGGCAGGGTCACACCAGGTAGCTCAAGCCGGTCTTGCACTCGTGTTGTAGCCCAAGCCAGCCTCAAACTCACAATGCTCCTCCTACCTCAGCCTCCCCAGTGCTGGGATAAAAGGTGTGCCTCACCATGCCCAGTTTATTTTACTGTTTTAAACTGTCCTGTTTATTGTATCTACATTTAGCCAAGTTCTCATAGTATTTATATGTAGTTTGATATTTAAAAATTTTTACTAATAATACCTGGATAATTTTTTAAATGCATTGATATTATCCACTGCACTTTGACATGATACTATTTGCTTTTAGTTTCAGTTTTAACTATTATGGTCAATGTCAGAATGCTGGACAGTTTTGATTGTAGTTAAAAATCTGTCCTTACATTGTATGAAGGCTCATATTCTTTTTTCATTGTACCCTAACAATTCCTTTGTTATCTTTCTCAGCTTTTTGGCTGCTTTTAAAATTTTATTTCTTATTTGTTTCAAAGTTATTCCCTTTAGCTACCTTGGTTTTTTGCTGTCTCTTTTTTTTAAAAGTTTGGTTACTCCCTATGTTTCCATAATCAACTGGGTGGTTGTTTTTCACTACTTACATAGTCTCCCAAAGTGAAAGGAGTTAATGAGTATGAGTCACTTCTGCTTGCTCCCCATCCCCTGACCTTCCTATTTATTTATCTCCCAGTGTGTTGCACATATTATGCTGTATTTTACACAATTTTCCTTTTCAGAATTTTAATGTGTGAATCAACCTGACTTTGCATTAACATTTTATTTGCAAAAAACTTTATCAAGAATTCTTGGCATTAGTCAATTCCAGTGCTAACAGTAATTTAAACTGAGTTTAGGAAACATTTTCCTATAGCTATGATATACAGTGAAGAGATTATAATTGGAGTTATCTAGGAAAAGCAATAAAACAGTCTGTTCAAATTTAGATTTAAAAATATCTATCAAATGGAAGCAACCATTTAAATGCACACATTGATTGGGAGGTTAGCTGGTTGCTTGCTCTTTTTCTTTTTTTAAAATTAGTACATTCTGATGGGACTGTTTCTTTTGTAAACTAAGGGACTAAATATAATGAGTGAGTTTTGTGGAGTTATCAAAGCTATTAAATGATACAAACTTTTAATTTTTAGTTACAAAGGAATGAAATTTTTTTTAGTAGTACTGGAAATGGAACCCAGGGCCTTCACACAGAACTGCATCTTCATTCTTTTTTAATTTTTATTTTGAGATAGAAATTCCTCAATCTAGTCTCAAACTCATGATCCTCCTAACTCAGCTTCCCAGGTAGTTGGGAGTATATTTTTAAAAAAATCTTTTCTTGAGAATGTGTATAATTGCATGAAGAGGAATCTCTAAATTTATGGATAGAGAACTGTTCCTTTCTTAGTTTCCCCAACAGTAACAGCTCTGTAAGCATCCTTTGTGCACTAGGAATTTCCATGTACTCCCACCTCCACTTCATGGAAGGGTGATGAGCACATTACCAAAGCATAGTCAGTTTAACCATTTTGAATGTTTTTTGAGAGGAATATGTGACTAATGCACCTAAATTAGAGTGCCACCATATTTGCTAAAATTTTCAGGAAAAATTACTCTTTTCCCATAACTCCTCTTCAAGTTGCTGTACGGACCATATGTTTTGGAGCTTCAGGGAGGTCTTGCTACAGTTACTGGGAGAGAGTGAGGGCTAAGAAAAAAGCAGAATGAGGACAGTAAAATCAAGATAGGGAGACAGGCAATTTCCCAATAGTATTTTGGAAACCTTGGATCTAATTGAATTGAGTCAGTCACTTTTCAGACTTCTTAAGAATGTAGTTGATTAAGTTACATTTTAATTTAACATAGTTTATGTTAAGCTTCTTTTACTAACAACTAAAATAGTCTAAGCAAATCTCTTGATGACCTAGAATTTTATACACACACATACATATAGTGTCACCAAAGGAGAATATCAATTTAGGCAGATGTTAATACCACTGGGAAATTGTCTGTCTCTCATTGGTTGGAATGTGGTTTCACTGTGTTCCCCAAATGTTCATACATTGAAATCTTGATCCACAGTGTGGCAAAGTGGCAGGTATGGAGCTGTGAAAAGGAAGGGCTTAGTGAGAAGTTTTTAGGTCAGGGGATGATTCCTTCAGAAGGGACTGTGGTACTCTCACTTCCCTGGCTTCCTGTTTTGAGAATCATACATGTAACTCCATTAAGCCAAGATGTAGGCATGGGAGCCCTTAGCACAGCTGAGCTGATGCCAGTGACGTGCTCTGGAACCTCCAAAAATGTGAACTAAATAGGCATCCTTTCTTTGTAAAGCTACTTTGCATCAGGTGTTTTGCTATAGTAATGAAAAAATGAACAAATACAGATGACAAGGGAGGGCCTTGTCTATATTGCTTAGCATCCTATCTCTATCTGTAATAGTGACCAGAATATAGACTGTGTTATATTTCTCTCCAATTTGACCTTGAATTCTCTTTCTGGAAGGTGGTCTTATCTGAGCAGTGTCCAGATTATTCCTGCCACAATAAAAACTCCAGAGGAGAGTCTTAAGTCAGTCCAGGTATGTTAGTCAAGTGAGACACAAAGAGGGCGAATAACAAAAATATGTGAAATAACAAGCAATTTCTTATTCAAAGATCCACGATAGACGAGGGGTACCATAAAAGGTCAATGGAAAGGTCACAAGGGCAATATATCCAACCAGCAAATGGAGAGAGAGAAGATCTTTTGGGGGGCACGGGGCATTACATAACCCAGTTTCCCACAGAAAGTTCTAATTGGTGGGTTTAGAGCAAACAGGTGTAAATTCTGCAAGAGTGACACTGAGATCAAGACTGGTTTTCATGGCATATATACACAACTCATGCGGGGTATGAGGCTCAGTGAGGTGAGTGAAGTGGTTTGTATCTATGTGTACCATAGGGAGGTGGTCACTGGAAGGCAGTTGTGCAAAATGTCTGGAGTGACCATGTTGAGAAAGAAGGAGGAGGCAAAGAACTGGAAATCTGGTCAAGGGTGATTGCACCTTGTTTCTGAAATGATAAAGTTAAATCTGGATTCAGAGTGGATACCAGGACAACATAAAATTTTAATAATTCATATGATGTGCCTAATAAATATTTATGAGCCACATAAATGGTTGATTTAACTAGCTCAATTTAGTTTAATTAATGAATTCTATATATGTTGGTACTTATTTTGTGCAAAGTCCTATCAGGATAAAGTGATAAAGAAAGGAAGCGATAGATACTGTCTTACAATTATTGAGATGCTGGCAATGAGGCATACAATAATGTAAGATAGAGTAAAAGGAGGAGCTAAAGGAAACACAAGTTGTTTAAAGTATAGCTAAGTTCTCTGAGGGTTCGAGAGTTGGACCGCTTTCATTTAAATCAATGGTGTATGCAGTACCCTTGTTAACTCTTTTATTTGGATATATTACTTAAATATAGTTCCTTTATCTATAAAACAGGGATAAAACTTTTTTATGCAGATGTGTCATGAAGATAAGTGAAGATATTCTAACTAATATGATTGAAATACCTATGTGTTCAGTAACTGCTCTTTGCATCTTAGGAAGGAGAGATGGCTGGAACATATTTGAAATTGTGAAGAAGAGAGAATTGGAAATGAAATCATCTTTAAAAGCTGCATATGTGCTGTGTTGAAAGTTAATCTCAACAGCAAACAGATCCCCACAATCATGATTTGAAATACAAAACGATCCAGCAAAATCTTAATTTAGTGGTACCTGGGTAATATTTACACAATGGCAGGTTTTTTGGGGGGGTTACAGATTAGCTAAAATATATATTCTTGGTAAACAGGAAAAATAGGGCACATATACTGCACTTTTAAAATATTAAATAGAAGATTAAGCATTTTAAACTTTGAGTTATGATTACAATGCTAGATTTTTCTTTTTTTTTACTAGATATGCCACAGGAGAAAGAATTTTTAAAAGTATGTTAATTGCCTCCTATGAGGTAGATTTGCCAAAGATTAAGTACTAGACAACTAACTGGAGCTGAACTTCTGGGTTTATTAGTATACAGAGCTGAAAACTCATAAAGTTTGATATAACTTTGTAAAGTCTCATCCAGGAATTAATTGCCATGTTATTAAATATCTTCTGTAATTGCTTACGGAAACTTTAATCTTTAGTTCATGGTAAAGTGGCAGTTTACCAAGGGCTCCTGGGTATGAAGAAAAATGGAGTCCCATTTGTAGAGGAAACATAGCTTCGAATGTGTTTAATACTGCTGGAAAATGCATTTCAGAAACATTGAAGGCATTCCTACTTGATATAGGATCTTAGGGAAGAAACAAAACAATGTGGTGTAATAGAAGAAAGAACAGGGATTTGGAAATTTTAATAAGTAAGATAAAGTTGTGTGACCTTGGGCAAAATACTCTTTTTGTGTTCTGGGTTTCCTGTGTATAGAAGGATGATAAAAGTGTTAACTTCTTAGAGGTTTTACAAGGATTAGAAATAATACAGAATGACACTTGTATTTTTAGAATATGGTAGGTGATCAATGTATAGTAGCTATTCTTATTATAAATTATATATTATCTGCAGTTATTAATAAACATTTATCAAGGAATTTCCATTTCAGATTCTATGCAGTAATGAGAAATAGTGTAAACATGGCAAAATAAAAATAAAAGAGTAAGTGCTGGAAACCCTAAGGCAGAATGATATGAATAAACTACAGGCATAAAATGTTTAGCAGCAACGGGCAAGATGTTGGTAGACACTGACTGAGTCTTAGTCTACTTTAGTTGATGAGTAGCTACATTTATCACTGTGGCTTCACTTTTCATTGCCCCAGTGTGGCCTAATAATACATGGATGAAAGTTTTCTAGAATGAGATTATGATGACAAAACAGTCACAATACATTTTTTCTTCTCAGGCTCTATGATTTTGTTATTTGCCATGTAAAATAAGCATGGGTCTAGTTTTTGTAAGATAGCAGAGTTCTCAGTCTTAGAATTCTAATACTTTCCTGCCCTTGTTTCAACTCTTCTCTTTTTCTTCCTGACTTGACCTGTTTCTCTTTCTTTTTAGTTTATTGAAAAGCCCTCTTACCTTCTCAAAGCTGGGTTCCTTGGGGGTATTCTCAATCTATGTCACAGGATGGAAAGATACAGCCTTTCTTAACAAGGACAAAATACACATTGGCATGTTAAAAGAAGTTACTTTAAGGAGTTTTCATTCTTTTAGGTTAAACTGATCAACTCTTCAGATTTGTATTACAGCATGTATGAGTTTATCTACTGGTCTGGTAATACCTCAAAAAGTCACAACCTTTTCTGAAAAATGAATCTATGGTTATATAAATAGTGTAATCTATTTATAGTGGGTTAACATCTTTTAACTTTAGTCAGATACATTTCCCCCACTGGTCCACCTGCCACCCTTTTCCTTAGAAGGAATCCTGCAAAAACAGTCCAGGATACGGAAAAGATAAACCAGAGCTGCTATGGCAAAGGAGGGGGTAGGTCCAGTCTGTTCTTTATTCTTTCACCCTGTTGTCTCCACATTCCTGCAGGACCTCCAAAGAATCTCAGGTCTGGGGAAAGGCGTTTGAAAGCCTCTGCGTTAGTGAAAAGAAAATTAGAATTCTGAAGGCTTAAATTTTACTGTTCTAACTTTGAATTTGTCTGTGTCACTGATAGGGTTAATTGTTTCATCTGTAAAACAAGTGGTTTAGAACAGTGGTTCTCAGTTTTGACTGAGTATTAGAATCACCTGGGGAGCTTTTAAAAAATCCTGATGCTTAGGCCTCACTTTGTACCAATTAAATTAGAATCTCTGGGGTGTGACCCAGACAATGATATTTTTAACAGCTCCCACCGGTGATTCCAAAGTGCAACCAAGTTTTAAAGCCACCAAATAATTTTTTAGCAATAATATTCCACAAGTCCGTGAGTTTATACAACTCATGTGGTAGAACCAGCAATGTGCAGACTCTAGTCATTGGTATATAATCCTCAGTGAGGGTGGGAGATGAAGATGAGCATGATGATTTGAACCTAGAAGGGAAATGATTTCAAAATTATTTTAGTGATCATTATTTTGGGCAAATTATCTAACTTTGTTATATCCCTGGTGGTTATCATTTCTATTTGCTATAAAATGAGGTTTTTGACTGAGAAATCATATTTAAATGCAATGTTATTTTTGTACCAATAATAGTAGTATTTGTTAATATGATCAATCAAGAATTACACCTGAATATTTTATTCACAAAATAAATAGAAATGATAGATTGACTACTGGAATGTAAGATATAGTTAATATCCCTCAGTTGGTGGTATGAACTGAAGATACATTCAAGCAACTTGTTGATAATAATGGACATTTCATTTACTAAGATACTATTGTAAGTTAAAAGTATTTTCCTCGGAAAGGCAAAAACAATCAGAATTACTGATATGTATTTCTTGTCTTATATGAAAAGCACTGTTTTGAATTAAGGAGAAATTTCATGGCACTGCTTAGCAATTGTTCCTAAAAGACACAGAAATTGGATGATAATATTCTCATTACAATCTCTAAATGCCAAATGAATTTACTGATTTGATACAGTGAATACCAAATAGTTCAAAAATGATAGCACAGAGTAAAATGATTGATATTAGGTGTTAGATGCATAACTAAACAGAAATGCCTTTTTATTTTATTACCAAAGTTATGTATATATTTTTTCTCATATTTGTACAGCTAATGGATATTCAAGATGCATGTAGTTTAATTTATATTTTGATCAAGGTAGTTTTTTTTTGGAAGTCTGTAACCTTTAAACAGAAGAAAAAGTATAGTTATCACTTGTGCCAGTGCAATATATTAATAATCTTATTACCTTGTCTTTAGGCTTTTTGTTGGAATAGATTTGCTAAAAACCAAATAAAAAAATAGCTTTGTGCATTTTCTAGACAGAAAGGTCAGCCAGTACTTTCTGATTTTGAACTCAGATTTCCCTTACCTGAGAAAATGGTTCATAGCAGGATTTTATTTGGAAGCATCCTGAGACATTGAGTAATAAACCCTGACATTGACATGGTAGGAGAAAGTCCACAGGGGCAATTTTGATGACATGGTTTCAAGTGAGCTTTGGCCATTTGTGAATGAACCATGTTAACAATATGACCGCTTTTACTGAGAGTGATTGTTGGTCAAGACCTTCTCCTGTTTGGCTGGATTTCCTAAATCCTTTTGCCCTGTTATGGTAATAAATGAATGAGTGAGGATGAGGAAGGAGAGGAGGAATGAAGACAGGGGAGAAGTGAGAGGTTGGAAAATGAAATATAGCAGTGAAATAACAACAACAAAAATAAATATTGGTATTTTCACCAAATTTAAATTGTGGAGACTGGACCTCAATATAACTTGGTTTAGATAAATTAAACACTTACAACATTTCCAGCTGTTATGCTTTGTGTCTGGTTGCCCCCCCAAAGCTTCATGCCGTCATGGAGGCACTTTTCAGAGGCAGGCTTCTAGAGTTTGTGTTTGATTCAAGGTACAGTGCTGGAATTATGGGGGTGGGTGTGGCCTGCATACAATATAAAGGACAGAAAAAGTCTTTTCTCTGCACTCCTCCCTTTTGCTCTTCTCTTGTTGCTTTTTCTGTCTTTGGGCCCTTATGAATTGTTGCCCTCAGCCATGTGCTACTCTGCCTTGGAGCCAGCTGAATATGGACTGAAACTGCTACAAACTGTGAGCTAAATAAACCTTTCCTTCCTTAATTTTGGACATCAGGCATTTTGTTCCAGTAATGAGAAAAAAGTAACTAAGATACTGGACTTTCATATGTCGTGGAATAATTATTAATGTCACATATGTTGAAATGTATGCAGTTAGTTCCAAAAGAGCTCAGTGTTTGGTTATTAGTAAGTTGCTTCTTTTGAGAGAAAAACCTGTGAAATATTTCCATGAGATCCTCTTAATATACATATTTCCATCGGAATCCTTCCCTACTCTTAAATTGTTTGCTATCTATAATTCATTGCTTTGAGAAGTTTTCTGTTGTCTTCAATCACTTAGCTCATTTTTTTAAAACAGATGTAGGCTTTTAGCTTCTACCACAGCAAGAATTACCTAAAAAAGGAAGTTTGACAAGTGAATATAGGAATATTTCTTTAAAATGAATTGACTAAGGACAGGAACTAACAATAGAATTTAATCTATGTGCTATAATTTAGATATGGTTTGAGCATGTCTCCCAAATTGTCATGCGCTGAAAGTTTGATTCATGGTGTGTTGATGTTGGGAGTCAATGGAAACTTTGGATGAAGTTAGTGCAAGTTGATTAAGTTATGGTAGTTGTAGTGGTCAATTTGTAACACCCAGCTGAACTGAATCATCATGGTGCTGGGTGTGGATGGCCTAAGGATTGTTGCCAATGACATAAAAAGGAGAACTTGGAGATGAAGAAATAGTGTTGTTGGTTCTTACGTTGCCATTGGTTCTTCTGGAAGAGCTTGTTAAGCTTCTTTCCTGATATGAACTTGGCTGTTCTTATTGTCAGAGGAGCTTGGGACCTTGTTGTCCTTGAAAATGGCTGTGGTTAACTTTGGGGGAGCTCTGGTCCTTATTTTGAACATTGCTTCCTGACTCTGGAGGGGAAGATGGTGTGCTGTTCAATCTCCTGGAGAAGCTTGTCACACTGACTTCCTGATACGAGCCTGGCTGTTCTCAGCATTGGAGGAGCTCAAGTACGGGACCTCATTTTTGCTGAGGATGGCTGTGGTACTTTTTGGGTGAGCTCTGGTCCTTACTTTGAGCATGGCTTCCTAACTCCAGTGTAGAGCCCTCAGCCTACTGGCACAGATCCGTCATCCCACTGACAGACTTTCTAACTTATACCACTGACTTTTGGGCCTTTATAGCACAGATCTGTGAAACAGACTTGCATAAGATGTTGTTGTGGGCTCTAGGCCTCCAGTTGGACTCACGCAGGGGCATTTTTATGGGTTCTACATCTTCAGCTGGATTAACTGACATGAAATTCAGGCCCTCAGCTGGATTCTTTGGGTCTTTAGTGTGTAGGTAGATTTCCTGCACTTTCTTTTGTATTTGACTCTTTGGATGACTATCATAAAATAATTCTATAAATTACCTGTCCTGTATTAAATTGTTTCCCTTGCAAACCCTGACTAAAATAGTAGTGCTGGCCTTGGAAAAGATGGATGCTGCTCTTGTGGAGAGCAAGTTGCTCTCCCATGTATGTTTTTATAACACAGAAAGACTGGTCCTCCCCCACTCCTTAGCTTCTTGCTATGTTATATCTTCACCTACTCTCTCCTACCATGGTGTCCTTAGCCATTTTGTGACACAGTCCAGATATCCTCATCAGAACTAAGCAGAAGCTGGTGCTATGTTCCTGAACCTAACCTGAACTATGAGCTGAAAGACCCTCTTTTCCTTGTGTATTACCTGACCTCAGGTATTGTATTATAGCAGTGAAAATGAACTAATACAACATGTGTTTTTGGTACATAGTGTAGTATAGGCACAAAAGACATGCTTGGTACATGTTCACTGGAGGACTGCTTGAATAAATATGCTAATAAAGAATAAGGACACAGGTGCATATATACACATGAAGAGTTGATTCTTTCATTCTTAGCTCATGAAGGAGTAGTTTGTTACTTCCAGGTAAGAATTTCTAATTCAGTATAATATATTTTTTAACTAATATGTCTGATTGCCAACAATAAAGGGAATATGGATAAGATCTTATATAAGCTATGTTTTTATTTCTTCAACCAAGTCTCATATTTGTTTATTTTTCTGTTTTCTGCAAAATTGAAAGTTAATGTCTCCTAATCCTATGCTCAAACATAACATTCTATCAAGTTTCAACTCCCAAGTGCTACCATTTTTTCCTTGAAAGCTTCTATTCTTAAATTTCTCAAAACCATCCCCAAGTTCAGTTTTATCTCAAGTGGGTCTGAACAATGAAAGTCTAAATTCTTTTTTGGTACAGAAAATGTTCAGAATCTCCTGTATATTTCTATAATGATTTAAATAGTTGGTCTATTTCCACTTCTCTTGAAACTGGGTGAACAAATGACTACTGAAATCAAGAAAATATGGCCAAAATTGTACTTTGTGACTTGTGAGACTAGATCGCCAAAGATCATGAGTCTTCCAGTTTGTTGGAATACTGAGCTGGGATGTGAGAAGTCTGGGTCTTCTTGGGCCCCAATGCTAATTATGCCAACTACATGTGCTCAGTTTAACATGCCACTTAAGGTCAGCCATGAAAACTCCATCATGAAAAGTAAGTTTCCAGCCTCAGTTGTCCTACCTGTTTGCATCACTTCCTAAATCTCAAGGAGCAAAAACATGCTATGTCTGAATTCCTGACCCACAGTATCTGTGAGCTTGATAAAAATTCTGTTTCATGACACTGCATTTTGGGGTGTTTTTTATGTAAGAAGAATAAGTGGAAAATTGCAAGATCAAATTTTTATTCTGAAGGATGTATGTTATTTGAAAAAATATAACCAGATGATTTTTATGCTTTGCCTTTTATAAGTAATATATCATTCTAAATTTAGTCTGGAATACTTCAAATGTGCTTTACTTTCCATTCTGTTTCAAAGTTTCAGATCACTAAATAAACTCAGTACCTTTTTTCAGCATATTTTGAACTCATTTGGATAATATTTCAAAGTTATTTCAAGTCTTACCTTATTTTGAATTACTATACGTTCTCATAGAGTTCTGCTCTCTTATTTTTGTTGTAGGTGGAGTAATCACTGTGGAGGCCTGATGGAGTCAAAGTTCTTGGAAGACACTGTGCTTGGCATGGGCTACTTTTCTACTGGACAGTCTTCTAGGATATGCTAATGTATGCTAAAATGAAAGGTAATGGGGCAAAAATTTGGGGAATGTATTTTATAAATTCCTTATAGAGAATGGTAACTAATTCTTTTTGTCTTATCTGGATGATTTGACAACAGAACACTGTTACAGAATGTATCTTTTAATACCTAGAGTTTTATACTACCAGTTTAGAAATGATTAAGTATCTAGATAGAGCAGTAATAATTAGTAAATGTTCAAAGAACTGTAATTTTTTTCTTTCATTTATATGCAATATTGAATTCATGAACTATAAAGAACATAAATGATGGCCTTGAAAACTCCCAACAAAGGATAAGTATGAAGAGAAATTGCAAGGAGAAGATCAGAAAGGAAAGTACAGTATTAGCAGCAACTAAAGGTTTTTGTAAATAATCTGCATCAGATATTATGAATTGCTGTCCTCTTTTCTGCTATATGGATCCAGGAAAAGTGTGATAGTTAACTTATTGTGTCAATTTGAATAAGAAACACCCAACTAAATTGGCTCAGCATAAGCTAGGGAGTGTTCTTCCCAGAATGATATAAAAGGGAAATGAAGAGGAAGGCTACTGCTTCTGTTTCTTCAGAGAAATCCCAGTCTTTACCTTCACTTTGGACTTTGTCACCTAGATTTTGGCACAGACCCTTCAGCCTTACATTGCAGACCCTTTGGCTTCCTGTTACGGACTCACACAAGACACTACAGTGAACTCCAGGTCTTTGTCTGGGTCATTTGGATCTCCAGGGCAGAGACATAATTTTTGTAATCTTCCACACCTGACTCTGTGGGTGGTCATTGTAAGCCAATCTTGTAAGTTCTTGTATATTTGTATATCTTGCATTAAATCTTTTTCTCTAGTAAGGACTAAGTGACAAACAAAAAACCTTTTTTGAATATTCATATTTAATCTTATGATTTTAGTTATATCATTTAATTTTCCTGATAGTTCAAATATTAGTAGAGAATGGTGTGGGCATTAGCATAAAATGAGAGCTCTAAATCTAGATAGAGCAAAAGTTGTTTCAACTTTGGAGAGTAAGGTAGACGTTTGGTACCCATGTGTAGTTGGGGATAGTATTATCTGGTCAACAAAGTTTCCAATTACTTCACTTTTGACAGTGCACTGATATAAGAGTACAAATGTGGGAATTGAACTAGGAAACTCTTTGGATTGATTTTTCAAGTGCTGTATACAGTTTTAGAAAAGCAGCACTTTAACAGCTACAGGTCTTTAATAGAGTTGCTAGACCATCAGCTGGATTGTCAACACATCTCAAAAAGAGCCTCATCAAATGCAAAGGTAAAGTTCTGTCAGATACCGTTAGCAAAGAAAAATAAACTTCCAGGGATTAGAAAATATATCTTCTAAATAACCTCATGCTATAAAATAGAGCACTTCAAAAGTCCTTGAGAAGGTGTTTCAAATATGCAGTCTGGGTAAAAAAAAACTGTAAGAAATTGAAAAGGCAAGTATGTAAATGACAGCACTTCCCAAAAGATGTAAATATATAATGATAAAATGTGTAAGTGAAACTTCTTTTATTGGTTGAGGGGAAACAAGTGTAGAATTATTTTAAACTGAATCAACTGTGGATTTCATGGAATGAAAATAAAGATTAAAAAGTTTATACTACATGGGATTGGGTAAGTTAGAGATGTATTGTCACTTAAGTTATTATAATTTTTAAAATTAGACCAGAAACTACTTTATTTTGATAGTTTCTGACAAAAAGTGTTGTAGGTTAAAGACATTCAGGAAAGTTAGTTGGAAAACAGAAATGTTTCTACTGCAAGATGTCTGGACTTCAATATACTAATTCATGTGATAAATCACTGATGATTTTCTGTTGCACAGTGTTTGAAAAAATAATTCACTCGACTGTGGCAATTCTTTTTTTTCTTTCTTTTTTTCTTTTTAAGGGTTCTTATATCTGAGATTTAGGTCCAAGGAGCAAACTTTAGAAAACTTTGATCTAACTCATCTGTTGGATACAGATATTACTGACCTTATTATGAGACTAGCCAACAAATGATCTGTAGGCCACTCAAGATTATAATTCTTTGTAGCTACAATTCTAATTACAGCATCTGGTTCAGGTAGAGTTTGTCCTTTTGCTTAAGTTGCTGTATTAATTTTTCCACTTATGAGATAGACATCATTCTTTTTATAGTGGGGAAAATATAGGATAAAGAAAAATGAGCAGACATCCTTAGGGTCACATAAATTATATGCTGTTATGTCAGAATTTGAAGTTTGTATTTCTTTCTCCTACTAAGCTGCATTTGACCTTCCAAATTGAAACAAGATCTATTTTTTGTTAAAAAGTGAGTCCTGGCTTGGATCGAAACCCTCTTTTCTTAATGAGACTGTGGTTCCATTGTAATTTAAAAAAAAAGTTCTGAAGCTTTTGAAGAGAGACTATGTTTATCTACAATAGTATCTACTTTTCAGGTACTAAGACTTGTGCCATCATGGGATAGTACAGAAGGGATGAATACCTATTTCCAGTTTTGAAGAAAATCAAGACAGTTTTTAAAAAGTGAAGTAGACTTTCTAAGTTGAATAGTCATAAAAAGCTGAATGTTAGACACGAATATATTTTAAAAGACTTCATAGATACTTGATTTCAGATACAGGAAACTGCCAGTTATCTTCAAACAATGGGAAAATCTAAAAATGAAGGAATAAAGTAATGTCAGTCATTCTCTGATTAGGTGCTTCTTTCTCTTCTTGAGATCTTTCCATTCTTCTGCTTTCTCTGTTTTTAAAGAAGTCATCCTTAGAGTCAGAATGAATGTCGAATTATAAAAGACCAACGAGATTATCAAATTCTATGGTATCTGTAGAAAGCTAGTACAGTAAATCCCCAATTTATGAATGAGTTCTATTCTGGGAATTGGAATGGATTTATAAATTTGTAATGGATTCATAAATTTGTAAGTTGAATTCATAAATTTGTAAGTTGGATTCGTTTGGACACATGAACTAGGTATGTGATTTGTTTGCATCTACATGTGTTCATATTGTGAGGTCCGTTCCAATCTGTGAAAGTTTACAACTCCTTTTTTTTTTTTCTTCTTGGCACTGGGGATTGAACTCATACCCTCACGCCTGCCAGACAGGCGCTTAAGCCACTGAACCAAACTCTGGGCCCTAGTGTTTTGAGGTAGGGTTGCACTATGTAGCTCAGGCAGGCCTTGCACTAGCGTTTTTGGCCACGTCGGCCTCGAACTCAACATGTTCCTCCTACCTCAGCTTCCTGAGTGCTGGGATTAAAGGTGTGCACCACCAAGCCCGGCGAATTCCGATGTTTTACATTGGGGACTAACTGTATTTCCTTGACAGGGTCCTTCTTTGTCTATTGCCCAATTTCAGTTTAGTTGCTTTAGTGCGAGTCTGTTTGTATGTGTTTGCTTATTTTTCTAGGGTCACATAGAACTATTGGATTCACATGCTTGTCCTTAGTCACTATTTTGAACTTTCCTGAAGGGGTCTTTCCATGTGGATTAAGCCTGTTAAGTGACTGAAAGTGGATTGGTTTAAGTGAAAACTGCCTGGTTTCCACACAAATGTAAAATACATCCCTAACTTCTGGAGATCATAGTTTGAGAATTAGTGATAAATATCCTGAAACAAAGTTTTAAGGAAGACATATAAAGGAAGAAGAGAAGATTGGATTTTCTAAAACAATGTTTGTGAAGAAAGAATGCAAGAGCACTTATGAACATCCTCTCCTAAAAATAGCTACTTATTTTTCCTGTTCATGTTCTAATACAGTGAGATTTTCACTGAAAACTCAGGTAATACATAGCCTTCTCAACACATAAAGAGTCCATCTCTCTTTTCTCTTTTGTGTTTGTGACAAATTGCTTACCTGTATGCAATAATTTGGGGATTATGTAGATCTCCAGTAAGTGAACAAGAAATCTTGTGTGAAGTGTCATGTTTCTCTCAATGATTGAGCATCAACTTAAATGAATATAAATTTGGCCAGAAATAAATGTGAACTTTTCTTCTCTAGTGGAAAACTTTGGAAATTTAAGAAAAAAAAATTCTAGTTTCTTAGAAATTGGATTACTAGGCTGATTCTCTTTACAACACCTCTGATTTTTCTCATTTTCTTACTCATTTATGGTCTGTTCCTCCTCTCTGCCTAGTCTCAGGAGGTAAGATACATGCTTACTGCCACAAACAGAGTATTTACAATGGTTTTAGGCACCCAGTAGTTTTTAAATGAATATTTACTTTATTAATGTTTGAGTGCATTTGTAAATACACACGTGTCTTCATTTTAAAAGGAAGAATTAAGTCAGGTGAGGTAGAGTTACAAAAGGCATTGTCACAGTTTAGAGCAAGATTTGAAACAGAATCTAGCCTAGTGTCTTGTTTCTGAAGCCAGTACAATGTATTTGTATGCCTTCCATTTTATCTGTTATAATGGTAGATACTTACCACAAAGGCAACTGGAATTTTAGATTAATTACATGCCAGGTCAAGAATAAGTTCCGAATATAATTTCTCATTCCAATATGGTTGATAAACCTTTGATCTTGCAATTATTGAATTGTGTAAGATTTTTGCTTTCCTAATGCATTGAATAGACCTTATAAATATGAAAGTTGAGTTTGTCTTTTATCTCATAAAACTGCAGTAATATTTTTCATGCAATAATACAAAGCATAATTATGCTAATTTAAGAAATTGATTTCTATTATTATAATGAGTTATTTTTGGTTCCAAATCTGTAACTTATTGATTTTATTTCTATACTAATATTCTATTAAATAGTTGTGTTTTTATTTTAAAGGCAGTTTTGCACTTTCCTTTTATATTATAATATCAAAGTAGTTGATTTTGGTGGACTAAATTAACTAATAGTGATTAAACATCTTCTGCCTCTTTCCTCTTCTTCTCCCATGACAGAAATTCTCTGTTTGCTGGGTTGCTGGCAGTGCCCCATTCTTGACCTGTGTGATTGTTACACAAAAATTAGCTTTATAATTACTAGCAAAGTTACCTATTCCATATATTTTTAGTCTACAATAGATTTAAATTTGTCAGTGTAAGATTTATAAACATTATTATTTTTAATTCTCAAAAACTTATTAAAGTTTTAGAATGTGGAACTTTCTCTTTTTGTTCCAATTTATATACAAATAAGCCTGTGATAAATGGTACTTATAAGTGATTTTCCTATATATATTTTTTGTTTGTTTAGTTAGGCATTAACTGAATTACGTGTATAACATGAAAGATAGGGATTATCAATTTTTCTTTTGGTTCTTGTATAAATTGGTCAATTTGTGTGAAATTTCTAATGGTCAAGGTAATTTTAAATACTTTCAAGTCTTTTGTTTCCATTCCCTATAGATTACACGTAAAGTCAGAAAATTAAGACTTTCATGAATTGTTCAGTAGATGAAGCATATCTTTAGTAAAAATTTTGCTTTAATTTCTTGAAAAAATATATTTATCACATATTTACCAACTAATTATAATTTTGTTTGGGTCATTCTGTCAACAGAAAACTCAAGTTTTTATTTCTACAAATTTAATTGTACACATCTTGATTTATGGGTATATAGTCATGCATTCCAAATAGAAATATGAAGAATACATAGGCTTCAGAAACCCTAATATTTTACATGGAGAAATTAAAAGCCTGTCATGATATTATTATATCATTTATAGTACCGAGTAAAAAGGAAACATGCTATATTCAGTTAAATCATTTATTTTTCATATGACAGGATATTTTTGCACCAAGATATCCAACCAGTAAATAAAATACTAAATTTCGATGATTGGAACTTGACATTTCCCCAAGACATATTGAAACAGTAATTTTCATTGGAAAAAGAGCAAGTAAGAAACCTAAAAACACTTAAAAATTGCTTGGTTCCATGTGTGATTTTTTGATTGTGTTTAAGACAGAGAACATTTGCTTCTTTTGTTGTGGGATAATTAAACTTTATTTTATCTAAAAGGAAAGAATGAATAAATGGTGTTGGAAAAACTGGCTTTCTATATGCTGTAAACTAAAACTAGATCCATGTCTATCACCATGCACTAAAATAAAGTCAAAATGGATCAAAGATCTGAATATTAAAACAGAGACACTAAACTTACTAGAAGAAAGACTAGGCAAAAATCTTGATGACATAGGAGTAGGCAGAGAGTACATGAACAAAAATCAAATTGCACGGGAAAAACTTCCCAGAATCAACTAATGGGATCTCATCTTACTAAAAGGTTTTTGCATGTCAAAGGAAATCTCCAACAGAGTGAAAAAAAACCCCACGAACTGGGAAAATATCTTAGCCAATTGTCCATCATACAAAGAACTTCTATCTAAAGCATATAAAGAATTAAAAGAAATGAGGCCCCTAAAATTCAAGGACCCAATCCAAAAATGGGCATCTGAGATGAATACACACTTCTCAGAGAAAGAAATACAAATGGCAAATAAATATATGAAAAAATGTTCAAAATCCATGGTCATTCTGGAAATGCAAATTAAAACAACACTGAGATTCCATCTCACTCCAGAAAGAATGGCCAAGATTAAAAAATCAACCAACAACAAATGCTGGAGGGGCTGTGGGGAAAAAGGAACTCTTCTTCACTGTTAGTGGGAATGTAGACTGGTGCAACCACTGTGGAAGTCAGTGTGGAGTTTCCTCAAGAAACTAGGATTAGAGATCCCATTCAACCCAGCTATCCCACTTCTGGGCATTTTCCCAGAAGAACTGAAAACATCATACCACAGTGATATCTGTGCACCCATGTTTATAGCAACCCAATTTGTAATAGCCAGATCTTGGAAACAACCCAAGTGCCCATCAATCAAAGAATGGATAAAAAGATGTGGTATTTTTATACAATGGAGTACTACTCAGCTATTAATAAAGATTGCATTGAGACTTTTATAAGTAAATGGACACAACTTCAGACCATACTCATAAGTGAGATAAATCAAACCCACATGTGTAAATACCGTATTGTCTCCTTAGTGTAAGAAACGGAAAAAGTATATATGATCCAAAATCTATAATAAGTACTATGGAAGGGTAAAAACAGATCAAAAGTAATTGGGAAGGGAAAAGGGGGAAAGAGGGAAGGGAAAAGGAAAAGATAAAAATCTGTATATAGGTATATGTAAGATGATGAAAATGAACATACTGCTGAAGGTATTAGTTATTGAGAAAGAACAATTAATACTCATATGATTAGATCAATTTTACATGTCTATATCTGTTAATGTAAACAACCATTTTGAAGATAACGATATGCAATATTGCAACCATTGTCAAGTTTCTATTACCGTGTTTTGTAAACCTATAATGTTACTGTTGTGCATTTATTCTAGCTGTTTGTTTGTCTCTTTTGCTTTTTGTCTTTCTTATATGTCTTTTTTTTCTTAAATAAAAAAAAATTTTCAAAAAAAGATAAAAAAAATAAAAGGAAAGAATGAAAAGAGCAAAGAAAAGGAAGACAGAGGGAAAAGGTTTCAAAAGGCAGGTAATGAGTTAGTTTTGGAAGCAAATCATCCAGTGGGAATGATTTCTCACTGAACTCTGAAGACTGACTTCTAACTTTATTCCAGAGGCTCCATTTGTTCATGTAGCTTTGAAACCCACATCAACTCTTTGTTTCTCTCCTTAATAAACCAGTATTAAAACTAGGAGTCCAGCTGCTACTAACCTGTGGTTTAAAAGTCCCTTCCATCCTGCCAAAGTCTCTCTTACTGTTCTACTACTTGGGTTTTGCTTATAAGTTGGAATAGATACTTAAGAAACAAACAAACAAACAAAGAAGACAATTTGAATATTAATGATTGAGAAATTTATTTTTTAAACATTTGTTAGTGTCCTGAAATGTGCAAGGCTTCCTGTCAGAGATGAAATGCAAGTTACATTCTGAAGATAGTCCGTGCTTATTTTTTAATGGAATGAATGGTGACAACATTTTTAAGTGAGCAAGTAAAGTGCAGAGAGGTAGAGAAAACCTTTGTTAATGACTCTTACAAGTGGTAGTAAATTGGGCACCTAAAGATAAGCCAACCAATCCTGCAGTTGTGGAAGAAGGACAGGTATGACAGGAACACAAGAGAATTTATGTTGTTGATTAAGTGTAAGAATTTTGAAGTATTTAATCAGGACACACTTCGGGGAGGACCTGGCATTTAAGGTAAGTGCAATAGCTTAAAATAGCATCAGATATTTGTGTTTGTTTATTTTACAAATTACAATGAGAAAGGTGAATCTTCTTTAATTTGGATACCCTTTATTTGGAAACCAGGGTAACTGAAATAAAATTATTTATTAATTATTAATTAATTAATTATTTCTCCTTAGCAAAGGAAAGATTTCTTTATCAAGCCTTATTTTCATTATTATGCAATTTAGGATTGTAAGACTTATACTTTACATAGAATAGTGCCTGGAAGGTAGTAAGGATTCAGTGTTTATTACTTGGCTTATTCTATATCAAGTTATGAATCAAGAGCTTCTTTTTTCAAGGGTTCAGTCGTTGGACTTAGTTATGGCTTTAAATATCACCTATTTACTACTACATATAAATCTACAGTTCCAGCCTGAATTTCCCCCAAAACTCCAAACTGTTATATGCACTACTTAAATTACATCTTTGCGGATATCTGGTAGTCATTCTAAACCTAGGAAATCCAAAACCAACTTCCTCAGCTTTCTCCTAACAAAGGTTCTCCATCTCATCTAATGCCCCCTGTATCCCTGCAGTTCCTCCAACCAAAGACTTTGGATCATCCTTGATTCCATCTTTTCTCTTATACCAACATCTTATTTATTAACAAATCTGTTGACTGTATTTTCAAAACAAATTCAGAATCAGACCATTACTCCAGATGTCTGCTGCTTCTACCTTGGCCCAGTCTCTACTTTTTCTCCCTTGGGTTGCTGTGATACCTTCTTAAATAGTTTCTCTGTTTACACACAATTGAGTTTGCAGTTATAATTCACTCTGCATAGATGACCCAGACTGATGCTGTTAAAATGTTTGTCAGGTTATGTAACTTCTCTGCTCAAAACTCTCCGCTAGCTCTCGTCTCACTGGAAAACACTTGCAAAGCTCTGCAGGCTCTGTCCTCACCATTCTCACGCATCATCTCCTTGTTTACTCCACTCAGAATGCATCTGCCTTCTTCCTGTGCCCTGAGCCCACTCAGTGTCTTTCTACCTCTGGACTTTGACACTTGCTGTTGCTTTCCCATGGCCAATTCTTCCCTCATTTTCTTAGATTCTCTGACCACATTATTTAAAATTGAGACCCTGTATACTTATTTTCTTCTTTAATTTTTTGCATGCTACTATTGCCACCTACTTAGTAGATAGTCAATGCTCATTGAAAGGATGATTGTGTACATTGACTATGCTAGCCAAAGGTTTTCTGGGCTTGTCTTCTCATATTTGCTAAAGTTTTACACGCTTATTTTATTAGTTCTATATTTGTAAATTGGGTAGGCACAGGCATAGAGATATTTTGATTACTATGAGCTCCTGGCAGAGTTAGGCTGCAGCTGGCTTATACAGTTTCTTCAGAAATCATTATGCACATCTCTTTTATTCCTTTTTGTTCCATGATATTATGTTGATAAGCCTGAAATCAGCCAGAATAGGAGTATTTACACCTCAGAAAATTAAACAAAAACTCTAATGATCAGGGATTCTTTTCCTTAGATACTGGATTGTTAACCATTTTGGCATATTCTGGGTTATTAGGCAGTGTGTAGAAGGGAAAGAAAGATGATTTAATTTGGGGGCTAGCTAATATATTTAGCCATGGGTTATAGTTAGGGTTCTTTGCTATGTGAAGCTCAAGACTCAGTAATGATGACGTCAGTTTTCATTCCTAGCCGGTAGGTAATCTCACATATAGAAAATAAAACTGTTTCTAGATTCTGATGGCTTGAGAGTTGAGCTACTGACATTCCCACTTTTTCTGAGACCTTGGTGTGTGTGTGTGTGTGTGTGTGTGTGTGTGTGTGTGTTTGTGTGTGTGTGGAGAAAAAGACAGAGAGAGAGAGAGAGAGAGAGAGGAAAAAGAATGAAGAAAATGAAGGACTTGGAGAGAAAGCAAACTGAAATAAGGAGTGAAAGTATGTTGTTTAGTCCATAGGTAGAAGATAGTATGACAAACTGTAACTGAGAAGATTTAGTATACATAGTGGCAGCTATAAATGTTGTATTTGTCCCTTATTTTGTCACAGTAATGTAATCATTAACAAAAATGTGTTAGCATGTTCTATACATATGATGTATGGAGGCAAATACTTGCTAGTTACACACACATTCATTAGAAGAAATCTCTGAAGGACCTCTATGGGCAT
>RJWM01021866.1:0-34195 GCA_004363535.1 Dasyprocta punctata
TATCATAGTCCCTTTGACTCCACTCCCACTCTTTTACTAGATTGCTGCTAGGTTCATTTGTGCATTGCTGAGGCCATACTGACCCCCCTCCGTTTTGCTTCTATCCACCTCCCACTATCCTCCCCCAACCCATTCCGATGACTTCTTTTCCTCTTCCACTTGTCACTTTTATTCTATGGGTGTCCCTGTCCTACCACAGGTAGGTAGTTACTTCTCTCATTCTTTCTATGACACTGTAGAATTAGAATTTCATTATGAAACTGTAAAATTTGGTAAGTCTGAGAAGAAAGCACACACTGATGGTTTTAACTTCCCTATGTCTTAATTTTAAAAAGGTAGTCATTGAGAAGGTGGATAAATTAAAATCAATTACGCTATTATTGTAAAAAGAGCATCAAAATGATAATCCATGAGTTTTGTGTTCTTTCTGTGGCTTCTGCAGCTATAGTTAGCAAATGAATTGCTCGGTTCTGTGTTGACCTCTTCCATGATTCCAGGAAGGCAAATGAGGATGCAATGGAAAAGCATTTAATTTTAAATTCCAATAAGGAAACACACACACAAATTAATGCTTGTCAAATAGATTAAATCAGAAGGGAGATAGGAAATATATTATTTTTGCTGTTGGAAGAAATATAAACCATGAAGGATAAAAATGGAAATCATAGCAAAGGAATTCATGCTCTCCTAGCTTGGGCTGCAAATGATTCTAATCCCCAAGTTATCATTATTAGTATTATTATTGCTCCTGATACACATGTGCTGACTGACAACAGGATGCCAGACTGTGCAAAAGAGAGAATTAAGTTCAGTCCCTGCGGTGTAGGTTTACAACAGGTTATAGCTGAAATAAAAATATCATATTAGTACAAATTTGATATTTTATTAGAAAAATAACATTGCTTCACTCCTTTCTCTGGGTCTTCTACTACCGACTAGAATACTAACTCTGAGAATGATGGTCCCTGGACCAGAAAGCTTATAAATCTCCCACTAAGGACTTTCCATATGCAATTTCCTGCCATCTAATACTTCTTTGCTTCTGTTTCTATGTGACCAAGTGGAGCCATCCTAGGTCTGCTGAGATTGCTACCTTTTGAATTAGGTAGTTCACCTGACTGAGGTCGAGGTGATTGATACTGCAACAACTATTATTGTGGACAGTGATTTTCAAAGAACTGGTTGAAGCCCATTAGTGGGTTTTGAACACCATTTAAAGGTTTATACAAGGGTTTAGTAAAAATCAAAAAGAAAAGTAAGTGATAGAATAAAAAGTAATCCAAATATATGATGATGGTAAGAGTATTATTTAAACTTGTGCTTCATTTTTATGTATGTTTCACTTTTATATGTGTGGTTTTAATGGGTTGTGAAATTAAATGTATTGGCCCAAATGAAAAAAAAATTAAAAGCACTAAAGGTATAAAGATATACCTTCTGCTTAATTTGAAATTCAGGCTTAAACTGCTAATATATTCCTTGCTGAGACTATAACACAAATTACTCTTCACTTTCCCCTAGTCCTCATCCTCACCTACCCAACAAAGAGAAAGCATTCAAATTTCCACTCTAGAACTTGGCAAGTACCTAATGTATTGAAAGAAAAGTTCCCACCTGACTCCAGCAAGTAAATCAGATCATTTATCACTTCTTCATAACATTGCTTTTCCTTTACTTCGATTTTATATAAAGTTCCTATCCTTTTCCTAGAGTCATATTATTTGATTGTTTTAAGGTTGTATGGATTAAGGAGAAAGCTTCCACACTTTGAAAACTTTCCTCTGCTTTTGTGTTTAATCCAAATGAAAGTATTTGAACTCAGAGTAGACAGAAGCATGCAAGATTGTGTTATCAAGATAATCTTCCAGCAAAAACTGCAAGAATTTCAGAAGCCAGGGTAGCAAAATACATACCAAGTGCTATTAGTATGAAAAGACTTGCCTGGTGATACTTCAAACAAAGACAAACATAGCTTTGGGAGAGCTTTTACAAGTCCGGGGATGCTTCTAATTGTACACTCTAAATAAATATTTTCTAGTGTTCATGGAAAAGTTCCCTGAAATTTTTATATTTCACACTCACAGAGTTGCATGGTGTTGCTAATGTTGGCCATAAATACAAAGTATACAGTTATATTTCTGTTTAGAAGAAAACTAATGGGTGGTAAAAGTATTTGCTTATAATTTGCACTCTTATCAAACATCCAAAAGAACATAAGCATAGCCAGCAGTTTAAATGTAGTACAACATAAGATACTCAATGTTAAAACAGAATGAAACTATTCTCACAGAAGTGATAAGGCTTTTAGTTTCTTGAATTAAGCAAATTATAGAACATGAAAAATAAAGCTGAATGAAAATGTTCTGACAACTAAGGTAAAAAATGAAGACACAAATGTGATTTGAATGGACAAAAGTTTTCCTGAAACTCAACCCAAGCAGAAATACACGATATGGTCCTTGTTAACTAGACTGAATGTGACCTGAGTGTCAGGTCATCTGCTTCTCCTGGTGTTGGTCATAGCTCTTCCTCTAATTTATCAAGTAGTTTCACCTTTAAATCATTTGTGAATGTGATGAGGCAAGGGGAGCACTGAATCAGAGAACTGCTGAGTCCTCATAAGCATTAATCTACTGATTCCGTGAGATAAGGACAGAGTTGAAGAAATACAGATATTTTAAGCCAAGTTATATTAACTACTAAACAGTACAGAAGGTGACAAATAGCATTTGCTTAAAATTAACTTGCTATTTTTTCGTATGGAGCAACACAGTTATTCTTTCTAGGTACCATTCCATAGTCCATTGCTTAATTTCAAAATATGGTACCAAGTCACTCTCAGCCCCAATCAGTGATAGAGTCTACTTGCCCTATCTCTTGCATTTATTCACTGGTGTTTCAAGCTCTCATAGCATAGCTCCCTATCGGTCTCCTGCCTCCAGCTTTAGCCTCCTTACTCATTTGCCAAGCTACTTCAAGGGCAATTTTTAAAAGATCAATAACTTTCATTCTCTCCTCACTGAATACTCAGCACCAGCAGGATACAGTCCAAACGCTCAGCTCCCCATTCAAAGTCCTCCTAACCTTGACCTCGGTTGCTTCTCTAGGCTTCCATCTCTCTATTGTCTCCTCAAATCCTAATGTTTCATTCAGCCATTCAAAACTACTCACAGGTCCCCAGTGGCTCATGCCTTTGTGCCTTTGCACGACTTGTTTCCTCCTCAAAATGCTGTTCTTTTACCAACTCACTTCCCAATCCACTTAGCAAAAGCTTCCTTATTGTCCAAGGTTTTATTAAAGTGTTGTCTCTTCTAGAAAAGCTAGTCACCTTCCCTTCTCTAGAATTTTAACTACTAGTCCATCTTTGCCTAGCTCCATCTCATTCAAGTTGTATCACAATGCCAGGACACTTGAGTCCTCAAATACCTGTTTTCCTTCTTCAATCTTTGGCACCAGGGTATTTGAAGCATGAAGTATTTTTGTCCAACACTCAAGGAATATTTCTGGGATGAATAAATGTTGGAATGTTAAATCCCTTCCCTAATCTCTAACTCTTAAAAATACAAACAAAACCCTTCTTTGTTTTCTGTTATCCATCATTCCAACTGATGCCCACACTGACTTTCCTCACAATGGCATCTTTTGTTCCCCTTCCCCTCTCAGTGGTGATGCTATTCTGCATGGCCTGTTTATTTCAACTGCTTACTTCTCTTTATCTTCTTTGGACTTATTTATTTATCTGACTCATCCATATTCTGAATCCTACTTCATGCAGCTAAGCAGTCATGCTTCCCTCAGTAGTGTTTTGTGTTTATTAAAACTACACATTTCTAGTCCTCCATAAATACTCACTGTATTTGTTGTAAAGCAATAATGTTTGCTAAGTTGAGTTTGGCTGTTAGGTCATTATCTAGAAATATCTTCTTTAAAAATAACAAAAGATCGTAGTACAAAATAATGGTTAACAAAGGCAATTTAGGATCCCTGATTGGCTAACGGCCTAGACTCCTTAATCCTGGATCCCAGTCCTAGGTGAACTTGGGCAAATTTCTTAATTTCTCAATTGTATTGTTCATCTGTGAAAGATGGTAACTACATGTCTATGTGTACATGGTTGTGAGAACTAAGCAACATAATACAGCAAAATATATAACTGACAATATGCAACCAATAATGAGGGTTATTATTATGAATTACTTGTTAATGTTGTTGTGCACCTCTAATACTATATTGAAGAATATCTAGTGACACTTTTGCCTTTGGTTTTGAGTGCAGCATTAAGTGTGTTTGTGAAACTGGCTTTCATTTTTTAATATTAAAATAAAAGACTACCTAACAATCTTTGCTGTCGGTTTGTTTTGTAACAAAGGCTTATGCTAATGGATTATTATTCCACAGAATTCCATCTGGAGTCAATACTGAACCCAGCCTGAAATAAGAAACCCCAGTGTAACCCTTCATCTCAAAGCCAAGTTCTGAGAGACAGTGGCACACTGGAAGGCAGCATTGGCTTTTCTGAGGTTTTTGCATTGCTGTCATGGTTGTTGTTTTTATTATTATTCTCCTTTTTTTAATAAAGAACTGAGAACCACTAAAGGAAAAAGAAAAAAGACTGTAACTTCAATAATGTGATAACATGTCTTTGGCAGCAGGAATTCGCACGATCTCACTGTAGAGCCAGGTAACAGCTTGTGACTTTGTCTTGGACAAAGGAAATCACTCTCTTTGATGAACACTTTGGGATGATTTTCAGCTTCTGACATTCTCTTCCTCTTAGACAGCTACTGTAACAAAAGCCTGTAGGGAGAGCTCAAGCTTCGCCTATTTACGATACCTGCACACTGACTCTCTATTTTAATTTAGAGACACAAATTCAGGGCTTCAATCTCTTTCATATTTAATATTTTGTCTAAAAACAGCTATTTTATTTTGCATTTTAAAATTAAAACATCGTTTTATACACTAAGCAATAGGAAAAAAGATGCATGAAGAAATACTGATACAGAGAAAGAATGGCTTTAACAGCAGAAACTCATTTCTTTCCTTTTGGAGGCAAAGAATGCAGTAACAGCTCTGTCGTTGCCATTTCCTGCATACCAGCTAGAACCAAAACTACATGCAATTAATTCCAACAGTTTCTGTGCATTTTTTAGGAAACGCACACTTTTATATAAGCATATGCACCCACATGGGTGTAGAATAAGATTTAAACTAAATTCTGTAACGAGACACCTGTCTGTTGACTTGCATTTCACAAACATGATTTAAAATGTTTATTGAATTTTTCCTTTTTATAGAAAAACTGGGAGCCACCTGTGGATTTCAGACCACCGTGTGACCACTTTCTGATTTCTTTCTAAAATCAAAACCAGGAGCACAATTGCCAGTCCAGGTTCAAGACTTTCTCACCTTCTAAATAAGTTACTGACCAGTAAAACACCCCACAAAAGCATCTGCAAATCATACAAGTTGGTCTGTCATTTCCAAATCTCTCTCTGGCTGCTGTAGGCTGGGCTTCACACTGCCACACTGGTTATGTTCAGCATTAGGCAACAAGGATCTATGCAGCCAGAAACCATGGCTTTGTACCACTATTCAGTACCACAGCGCCATTTAGTTTTATTTATTGGATTTTTAAATCCTCTTGTACAGTAAGTGTTGATCTCTTCTGAAGTTATGATTATAGCTCTAACTACTGACACTTCGGTCACAGCCAATCCCCTCCATTCTTCACTCTCATGCTGACAAGAGACAGTAGCTCCTCTAACTCTGAGTCCTTGACTCTGGCCTCATGCACTTTGCTGCATGAAGATAAAGTAATGGGGAGTATGTGGATGCTGATTAGTTCGTTTTGTTAGCATCTTGGAATTCCCAAATTGCCTTCTCTAGCCAAATTTCTTAAGGAGTTAAAAGAACAAGCGAGGTAAGTCTGACCTGACTTATTGAATGGACACAGAGGTCCATTTGCACAAAAAAACTGTTTTGTTCATTTCCAATAATTTTCTACTGTTATCTTCCTAGAACACTGTCTACTTATTGAAATAATTGCATTGAGCACTTACTTAGAGGAGATTCTATCTTTCTGTTTGTTGCCTAATAGCTGAGCTAAACTTTGCAAGTTCCACCAATTTGGGTACATTGGGAAAGAACTGCCACTGAAAATCAAAACACCTAAGTTTGACCCATCCATTAGACATTGGTTGTCTGATTTTGAATAAGAAACTCAACTTTTCTGGACTTCAACTACCTCATTTATGAAACAAAAATACAGTCTCTCTCACAGCCTTGTTGTGAGGGTTAAATGAGAAAATGTACTCAGAAGTATCTGACACAGAATGGCTTGTCAGTCAGTTTTCATTTCATTTCCAATTTCAGCCTTTGTTGTCTCAGATTCAAAAGACCAATTATTGCCCATGAAAGACAAGACAATCATCCTGTCATATTTCTTCACCCTACCATAGGGCAGATTAAAGAGTTTGATCTTGTCGTTTTGCTACTTGAACATGTATTACAACTACTGGCCTTTGCTTGGTGCCTGAAATTCCTATTGCATTTACTCCTTTTAGTTGAAACATTAATACAGTGCTATAATGAGCGCTAATGGGTTTCTGAATTCACTTGGCTGATCAAATAATTTTCTGTGTAGCATGTATTTACTTTGACTTTAAAGTATATTGCTATAAGGAAGTCTAGGATCTTTGTAGAACTTTCCTATAGAATTCCTAATGAAGAAATGTATAAATCTTCTATATAGGCATTCTATGCCTATGACAAAGAAAGCCTATTCAAGAAGAAAATACCAATAAAAGTGGTGAGAGATTGGGGTACCTTCATTCCCTTGAGAGAGTTAAGTAGATTATTGTCTCATGGTTTGAGAAGATCAATGCAATTGTAGATAGTTCCTATACTGATTGTATAAAGACTTAAATTTGCTGTCTCTCTTCATGTTGTTAAACAGTGGAAAATTAATTGGAAATGGGGATACAGTTCTTTTGCAAATTGGAAGGGGGCCAATAGATGGTGGGAAGGTGAAGGGAAAGGAGGGGATATGTTAGGTACATGTACCAGCTCCCCATGATGAATGTAATCCTTATGTATGGCAAATGTATACTAATAAAAATAAAAATTAAGAATGGGGAAAGGGCCACAGGTTTAGTTCAGCGGCACAAGCACTTGCCTGGCAAGTGCGAGGTCATGAGTTCAATCCCTAGCACAAAAAAAAAAAAAAAAAAAAAAAAAAAAAAAAAAAAAAAAAAAAAAAAAAACAAAACCTGGAAAAGTACAAGACATTATTGAGAGAGAAACAGTAAGAAATTAAATAACAGGTTGTCAAAGTCACTTGCTGTAACTTTGCAAGACACCAAAGCCAAAGACTCTTGGAAAGGTATTTTACAGGATATTAACATTTGCTGTACATGGGATAGGGAAGTATGTGCAGGCATATGGTGGGGTGTTCAGTGTTTATTGGTATAATTTCTAAGACATTCTAAGACAAAGTTAAACAAAAATGTCTCTGTTACAGAATTTCTAAGAATCTTTAATATGCAATTGTGTGTTATAAAACATTAAGAAGTTAAAAGTGTGCCCATTTCACAAATTTAACTTGTCTGATTCTATTTTTAGATAGTGTACTAAAGAACTACAATTCAGCACTCTGAGGGCCTCCTACCAGTTTGAACTCAGCAGCCTCATCCAGACACTGGTGGTCACTAGATGGAGCTACCCACAGCTGTTCTGAGTTCTGAGCTCAGTTGGCCCCGCTCTAAAATAGCTACCAGCCAATTGCCCTCTCCTGGGAGGCATCTGAACTTGAATATCCCACCAGCCACAGCAGTCTGCTGTGTCCACTGCTCTGTTCCACTAGTGTGTTTCTGTGTGGAGGCCTCTGAGGTTGCCAGTGATAACTCTGCATCTGCAAGTCTGACCCACCCCACCCATGCAGTGAGTCGCAACTCAGGGAGTAAGTGCCTCTTGCCACCTCCTTCTTCTTCGTTGGTATCTCTCTCTTTGCTCTCCCCGTGGGCTTCAATTCTTGCTTCAGATCCCTCCTGCACTTCCTTTCTTCTTCTCTTCCTCACTTTGCTATATTCCAGCATCTGGACACCAAATCTCACAGGGGGTCTTTCTCTGCTGCTCACCGCTCCGCCATCTTCCTGGAAATACAGAAAGCTCAATTTAGACCTTTCAGAGCAATACACTCAAAACCTTGCAAGAAAGTCCATCCCACTCTGGACAGATCTACTTATAAAAATATTGCAACTGTTTCTTATTCAGAATCAAACCTTCTGTCTATAACTTCTACACATTTGTCCTTTTTTTTTTTTTTTAAACCATCGGAGGTCACAAGAAATTAGTTTAAAACCTTAAAAATGTTATGGCAAATATTATCACCCATAGCTGTGTTCTCCTTTAACATACATGCTCCTAGTTTTTTTTTTAACTATTCTTCTGACATTTAGTTTGCTTCAACATATTAATCATGTTCCTTTGGATATGTTATGGTTTTTAAATGTCTATATGAATTATGGTACCTAAAATGGAGCACAATATATGACATGTATTCTTGTTGTCAATTTAAAAAAGGAAAAAATCACTATATATATGTATATACATATACTCACTGTATAAATAGATATATAAATATCACTATGTATCAGTATATAAATATAATATCACTATACATAAATGTATATAAATATCATTATATATGTACACATATACATAAATGTATTTAGTAATTGCTATGTATCTTGGGCACTGTTCCACATATTTTAAATATACAATCAATTCTAATTGCAAATCTATGAGTTCTCATTTTCAGATGGAGAAACAATAGTATAGTCTGTATCAGTGCCCCTTAAACTTTGATGTATATGAAACTTATATGGAATTTCTATCAAAATTTAGGTTCCAATTTAGGATTTCTTTGGCACCTAAAATTCTGCATGTCCTCAGGTGATATGGGGGTACACCCAGTATAGGAACCATAATTAAAATAATAGAGGATAGTGTAATATGATAAAATGATACAAAATGATAAAGCAGAAGCTGCAGTACCAACAGGTACTTTGAATGATGTTATAGAAAGTTTCAGGGAATTTATGTGTATTTAGTTGTCAAATTTTTTTTACCTTAGCCCCTAATTGGAAAATTTATTGCCTTTCAACAGTAATTTATTCATAAAATCTCTTTAATTACTTACATGTACAAGAAAAACGCAACTAACCTTTACTAAGCATTTGCCATGCATCAGCACTGAAGCACCTTACACCATTTCAGATTTCCAACAGTCCTCTGAGGTAATCATGATCATGTTTTAACCACTTATTAGTCCAATTATTTAAATACAGGCTGGTCACCAAACACTGTATTTCTTTTTCGGTAATTTTTATATGACAGAAAGTATTTTTTTAAAACCATTTTATCAAACTTAATACAAGAATCAACCGATTGAAATGACACCTGCTTGAGCAACACTTGGGATAGTCAGTACGTAAACAAATACACTGTCCAAGTGACACTTGGAATAAACTGTTACTGGTTAAAAATGAGAAGACTTAGGCCACAAAGAGAGCACAACGAATGCTTCCATGTTTCTGGTCAGATCAAACACCGAGATTGAACAACCAGATTGAGATCATACAGGTAATAAATAGTAGAGCTGGGATGCAAACTGTCCTGAAACCTGGCACCAGAATCAAGTTGCCTGCCTAGGAAGCTACATTCCTGCATGTGGTCATCTCACAGAACATGAAGCAATAGTGCATGAGATACAGGGACAGATATTTGTAAAGGTGAGCAAGTAGAGAAAGGTCACCTCCTTGATAGGACAGAAGCCCTGGAGCAGACAGTTGTCTAATATTGAAATAAATCAACTTGGAATAATAATATTGGAATAAAGACTGTACTAAGAGTGAACATTTATTAAGTATGTGAACAGGGGCCACGGAATTTCAATGCTTAAAATATCAGAACTAACTCAAATCCCTGGTAGGTAATATTGTGCAAATACTAGTTCTGCCCTGTATGAGTTCATAGACGACTTGGGAGCTATTCATGAGCAAGTAATTCTTCACAAAACTATTGCCTATAATGGGGTAGTGTGAGATGGCTATGGGAAAGGATCAGTGAAAGTCATTTGATGGATTGGAGTAGAAGAGCATCCTGGTAGAATAAATGACAACACCAAAGGCAGGAATGTGTAATCTTTATTTTAACTATAATAATACACGAACTAGTTTTCTCTTTGAGATGCTTGCTCGATAAGAGTGGTTCATTTTAATAGTGCTCAAATTCTGTAACTACAGAAAACTGCTCCTAGGTAAAAACTACAGACGCTCTCAATTTTAAACTTGATTTTCCTTTTTTTTTTTTTTTTCCCCTTTTCTTAAAACTGTTGGGTTAACATTTGCTGGCTTTGAAGAAATATCCAACACATTTCTTTTTATTTATTTATTTTATTTTTATTTATTTATTTATTTATTTTGCGGTACCGGGGATTGAACTCACAACCTCGCGCCTGCCGGGATATGCGCTTAAGCCACTGAGCCAAACACCCAGCCCTGGTTTTTTTTTGAGGCAGGGTCGCACTATATAGCTCAGGCCGGCCTTGTGCTCACGTTGTAGCCCAAGCCGGCCTCGAACTCACAACGCTGCTCCTACATCAGCCTCCCCAGTGCTGGGATTAGCCAACATATTTCTTAAAGAAGCCATTAAAGACATGTATTAGTCAGCTATTCCAGTGCTACACCCATAATTTAAAGGGAAAGAGATTTAGTTTGGATCCAATTTCAGAGAATGACAAGGCAGAAACATCATAGCGGAAGGAAGTGGTGTGGCAAAGCTTCTCGCTTTCTGGCAGCTGGAAAGCAGGACAGGGACACCGCCAGAGGGAAAGGGATCAGGAACCAGCTGTGGACCTCAGAATTATGCCTCCTTGAACCAAGCACACACATCCGGAAGTGTCCTCTACCAATCTTTAGGTGGCTCCCACACCAAATAAGCTGACAATTAAACGTCATCATCACAAGACATGTTTGAACCTGTTTTAATATGCTGTACAACAAAACTATCACTAAATTTGTCCATTAGACATTCAGCACAGATCATTTTCCATGGTATTTTGCCAGACACCCATTATTTTCAGGCCCTATGCTATGTGAATGAGCCTGTGTTGACTTGCTATGAATTATTAAATTCACCTGCGTTTATTAATTTTACATTTTATGTTTCAAAAGTTGTGTTTTGATCTTAAACCAATATAGACAACAAATGTGAACCTGATCTATATATCAGTAATACATGCAAATTAATGTTCCTTGACTTCTTATGGACTACAAAGGGTATAAAATTGGGGGAGGAGGGGTGGTGGAGTTTAAGTTAGGAAATTTATTATACATATTATATAAAGGAGAGACTGATGAAGGAGCCACATGTGGATTGCAGGCCCAGCATATGGCTTGTGTTTGGACACTGTGACCCAGACATTTATCACCAGCTGGTACCACTGCAGCTAGTTTCAAGAAAATATCCCAGGGTAGCAGGGAAACTTCCAGTGAGTGCTGAAAATTCTTATTTTTCTGAGGCATAGCAAATGTCATGTAGATAGAAATTTTTTATCTATCTGTTTGGGAGCAAAAGAAGGGAAAAGAATCAGAAGACAGAAGCATAAAGGAATACTGAAAATACTGCCTACCCACTACCTTTCAGGAACAACATCCTATAGTCTTGTCTAAAGGGTGTTACCTCAGAGTTACACAGTACTTAAGCATGAGAACAGGTCTTTCCTGCTGAAAGAGACTGTTTATTCACCCAGTAAGTATTCCCTGAATTGATTGTCACTCTGGTAGTGCTGGGGAAATAAATACTTCATGTCTGTTATCAGAGGCGTGAACAGTGCAGGAGAGAGAGGCAGAAATACAAAGAAAGATAATTAGTAAAGCATTGTTGTGCTGTGTACTGGAAAGGCAAAGAAGATGAGTCATTTTTTACCTAAACCCGGTGAAGCCAGGAAACGATGTTAGGGAGAAAAGAAATACTTCTTTTGGTAGCATGATTTGTTTATGAAAACTAGTGTAGAATTTTAGGAAGATTAAAGGAAAGAGCTTTATGGAAGCAAAAAAGCAGCATATGCAAAGGTACAGAGATCTGAAAACACAGGTTCATTTAAAAAACTGCAAATATGTATGGCACAACAATAAATAGCAATGTACTGTGCATATTAAAAACTGAAAGGATTTTGAAAGTTTTGACACAAAGAAATGATGACTATTAGACATATTTATGCTTAACTTGACAAATAGTCTGCAACATGTACATGTATTAAAATACAAAATAGCACCATATTACTATGTACAATCTTCATTGTTAGGTTTAATATGAATTTAAATAAAAACATAAAAATAAAAGTTTTTAAAATCTTCAAAATATAAATATTAAAAATATATAATTATAAACTGCAAATATATCACCTTAAGAAATTTATGACAACAAAACTAGTACTAAAAATCATACTCAAGTATATCCTAGACAAAGACAATGAGGTCAACAACAAAGAGCCTAATGGAATGAATACAACAAACAGGATGAGCAGATAAGAAACAGTAAAAAATAAAGGAATCAGCAACATAAGAATAATATAATAACAGGAATCAGTCAATACCTTTCAGTAATAACTCTCAATGTAAATGATCTCAATTCCCTAATGGAAAGACACAGATTGGCAAATTAGATCAAACAAAACCCAACTGTATGCTGCATATAAGAGACACATCTGATTCATAAATAAGCTCACAAACTAAAAATCAAAGGTTGAAAAAATCATATTCCTTCCAACAGAAATCAGAAAACAAGCAGATGTAGCTACCCTATTTTCAGACAAAGTGGACTTTAAGATAAAACTAATCAGAAGTGGCAAAGAAGGTTACTCCATACTGGTGAAGGGAACAATGCAAAAGGAAGAGTTAACAATTGTAAGTATACATACACTGAATACCAGTGCACCCAATTTCATAAAACACATAGTACTGCACATAAAAGATCCGATAAACATCAGCGCAATCATACTGTGGGACTTTAATGTCCCACTATTACAAATTGACTGATCAACTAAACAAACAATCAGCAAAGAGCTAACAGTTGGACCATCTATTTGAACAAATATACCTAATAGATAGCTATAGAATGTTCCACAAAACAGCAACATAATATGCAGTTTCTCAGCAGCACATAGAACTTTGTCCAAAATAGATAATTTACTAGGCCACATAGCACACTTTACCAAATACAAAACAACGGAAATAAACTCATACATATTATTAGATCATAGCACAATGAAATTAGAAATCAATGGTAAAAATTATGCAAATACACAGAGTTCAAATAATATAGTGTAAATAGTCAATGGGTAGCAAAAGAAATCAAGGAAGTAATTAAAATATTCCCAGAATCAAATGATAATGGCTATACAACATACCATAACATATGGAACACAATGAAAGAGGGAATTGTAGAGAAATTCAGAAAGGTCATATTGCAAATGCAGAGCAATCTCAAATACATTTAATGATTGTAATGTACATACTATATACAATTCCTCATTTAGCAACCAATGCAGTTAACAAGCTAGCAGAAAAGGAGCTTTGTCTTTAAATGAGAACTGTCTGTACAATATTCAGAATAAAGAATTGGCCAAAGGAGACTTCACCTTGATAGCTTTGATTTTATTTGTATAACTTTGGGGTGGAGGGTTGAGACAGGGTCTCACTGTGTAGCCCAGGCTGGCCTTTAACTCATGGCAATCCTCCTGCTTCAGCCTCCCAAGTGCAAGGATTACAGGTATATGCCACCATGCCTGGCTTTATTTGTATAACTCGTACATGAAGAAATAAAATGTGTAACAGAACATAAAACTACAATACTGTACAGTACAATCATTAAAAATTCCAGTACTGTACAAACAATGATTACTGTACAAAAAAAGACACTGAGGCTCTTTAAACAAGATGTATACAACTGCACAAAAAAGAGATGGGTCATAAGTCTGAGTGGTGGATCATAGGTCTGAATAGCATGACTCGGTTGCAAGTCCAGACAGTCATTAAACAGGTAGGTTGTTAAATGAAGAATATCTGTATTAAATTATAAAGCTTCTGCACAGTAAAGGAAACAGCCAACAAACTGAAGAGACAACCTGGCAAATTTTTTTAATAGCTACTCTCAAGGCAGAGGAACTATATCTAGAAGACATAAAGAACTCAAAAAGAAAATTAGATGACCAAACATAAAAGGCCCAATCAAAAAATGGGCGAATGAAATGAACAGAAATTTCTCGGGAGAAGAAATATAAATGTCTAATAAATGTCTTTGGCAATTAGAGAAATGCAAATCAAAACATTGAGATTTCACCTTCCTCTAGTAGGAATGGCATTATCAAGGATACAAAAAACACCACATGTTGCCAAGATTGTTGGTAAAAAGGAATTTTTATATGTTGCTGATAGGAATGTATACTAATACAATCACTTGGAAAGCAGTTTGGAGTTTTCTCAAAAATCTAAAAACAGAAACTCCACTTGACCCATCTATACCTCTCCTGGATTTCTTCCCAGATAAGCTAATGACATCCTACTTTAGCAACGTTTATACATACATATTTATAGAAGTGCAATTCACAATAACTAAATCACAGAAGCAGCCTATATAACCTATCAACAGATAAACAAATAAATAAAATGTGATATGTATACACAGTGGAGTAATACTCAGTCATAAAGATGAATAAATCTTGAGTCATTTGTAGGAAAATGGATGAATCTTGAGACCTTAATGTTAGGTGATAAATAGATCATTCGCAAAAGGTTTAATATTGCATGGTCTCTCCAGTATGAGAGACACAAAATATAAATAATTTAAAAAGCAAAATGTAAAGCCATGTCAAGAAACAGGGAATTAGACTCCATAGAGATGGGAAGGGAATCTGATGAAGGGGGAACTGGGGAGGTCAGGGATACAAAGGGATGTGATGTGTATAAGTATTCTGTCACCAAGTTGAATGTAATCACTACACATCACAAACATGTACTAATACAAAACTACAGTAAAACACCCTGCAACTACTTTAACAGAGCTGGCGCATGTGGAAGTGCTCCGTTGCAACCACCTGTTTCCTATGATGGTTCTTGGAGGCAAGAAGATGAAACTGAATTCTGTCATAGTTTAAAAGACAATGGAAGTCAGGAGTGGAGAGGAGATGGAAAGTAGGACCAGAGGGCTGTGACCAGAAATGAGTCACAATTTTAGTCACAGATTTTCCCCTGGGAATGAGGCAAAAGGATTCAATGAGCATGATCCCAGAATTGTCTGAGGATTGTATAAATAGTGGCACTAGTTGATAAATACATGATATACCTATCAGCATTTGGAATTGTCTGCTACAGACCTTCTGATGAGCTTCCTTCAAAATAAGGAAAGGACGAGGATTAGAAAATGATTCATTATTTTATTTTATTTAAATAAATTTTGTAACTATTTGAATGATCCCTTATAGTCTTTGGTCTAAACTTAGACACTATCTGCTGTTTTATTGTACCTCATTACTGTAACATTTCTTTTCATTTTGGGACATGACAATCCCTTTGGAAACAGCCTGGAAAAATGAATCATAAGCAGTTTAAAATGTAAGTGAGAAGCATCAAGTTATTAAGCAAGGCATTGAAAAGATAAATGGTTTGTGAAGGAAAATGTAATTAACAAGTTACACTGTATATGTTTGCAAAGTGCCTATGATGCATGAAAATGTTTTTGTCTACTTAATTTTCCTAAGATTGTGTGTTTATATTTAAATTAATTAAATGCAAACAGCCTTGTGCTCTAAATAATTTTCCAGGAACCAGTTATGTGCAGCCAAATGAATGGACTACGGTTTTTAAAAGTAGCTCAGCCAAAAGCTTGTGGGACAAGCTCTCACTGGTAAGGGCCTGAGGCAAGAGCCCCACAGGGCAAACTGCCCTCCTTAAGGGGAAAGAATCCTGAGGCTTCCATGTGTAGCATTCAGAGCCTCCCCACATGAAGGGAATTTGCAGCTTATTAAGGCTCTGCCAAGAACACAAGCACCTGGAAAGTAGAGGTCTTCATCTATTTTATTCATTGGCATATCCCAAGTGCTTAGATAAGACAAAGTGTTCAGTAAGTATTTGCTTAATGAATCATTGAATTAATTAATTAATTTCCCCAACATCTTAACTGCATGATATGAGAGAGAAGATCTGACATCAGAAATCTTGTATTTAAAAAAAGAAAAGAAAAAGAAAATCTTGGATTTTAACCTTTATTGGTTGTGTGATACTGGTAATTTTCTCAATATTTTGAGACTTAGTTTCCTCATCAGTAAAAGTGGAGATGGTAGTTATGGAAACAAGGTTATGAGAGATAGTTTGTGCTAAAGAACATTATAAGCATTAAAGGGCTGATGTGTTTATTGGAATCCTTAAAGGCAGAGATTCTGCTTATGCATTACCAATTAATTTTCAATCTCCAGGCTCATGTATTATTTATTTTCTAGCCCCCTGACACACAATCAGTCCATAATAAATGTTAGATAAGACTACTTGAATTCACAATGGCTGGGACATCTTACACTGGGGAGTGGAGGACAAAGTGAACTGGCATGAATGATAAGAAGTCACTGCCAGGAAGTGTCTGCAGTTGGTTCACTGTGGTTTCTAAGTACTGAATTCCTTTCTCAGTCTGGGGGCTCTCTCTAGAATCCACTTTGACCATGACAAATCTTTCCTCCACCTTCACATAAAATGACAAATTAGGTAACAGAGTGAGCCATATCTATTGGCTTTTTGCAGTACAGATCTATTCTTGACAAAATGGCTCCTCATTTGAAAATGTCTAGGTTCGTGTGCATGTTTCTTCAGGAAAACTTTCTCATCTTCATGTTATGGACAGATTACTTTCTCAAATTTTACATTGAAGAATTATTCTTTTTTAAATTTTCTTTTGCAGCACTCGCTAGGTAAGTATCACTGAGCTAATTGTCCTTTTAAACTTTATGTTTTGAGACAGGACCTGTCTAAGTGACTTGGGCTGAGCTCCATATTGCAATGTTCTTGCCTCAGGCTTGAACATGGCTCGCATTAGGCATATACCTCGCGGCCTGGCTAAGAATTCTATGAATTTCTTTTTACATGGGGTTGGGTGTTAACTCAGTGGTAGAGCACTTGTCTAGCATGTGTGATGCTCTAGTTCAGTCCTCAGTACTACACAATAACCCCAGGGATTTCTTTAGCAAACATTGGCATCATTGTTCTGTCCTCTGTGTTAAACTGGGGGATGAAGATGCCAATTTCACTCTTCTATACCTCTCTAGCCACCTTTTCCCATCTTCTTGAGACAAAAAGACAGGAAGAAAACTGCTATTCATGGTGATGTGAACAAAAGATTCCTTGACAGCAATACAGATTTCTAGGAGGGCTTGAAGAATGGAACATTTAGAAGGCAGAAGTGTGACAGGACTGCGTGACTGTTGGATATGAGAGAGTTCACGGAGTGAGTATGACCTGAGATGACTCACTGGGTTTATGGCTTCCACGAATGAGTGAAGGTTTGCCTGTTTTTAAAAGAGACATAGAGATAAGCAATTTTAAGGCAGAAAATAATTATCCTGATTATGTCCAATACGTAGCATTACTCTGAATTGAACAGACAACACCTCAGCATTAACTTGGACTTAGGCACTAAATATATATTAAACAGATTAATCAATGAGTTTCTGCTCTACCATTTCCTAGTTGTTATTTGGGTAAGTCACTTAATCTCTCTAAGTCTCAGTTTCCTTTAGTATAGAGACAATAGTGTCAACTTCATAACTCTTTTAATAGAATGAAAGGCTATATATTAGGTGCTTAGCTTATGCAATACCAGACTATGCTAAATTTTCAATAAACAGTGACTACTTATATTAATTCATTTTTTAGTAATTCTGTCTCTAATGCAGGACACAGGAAAAAGAAAGATGTGAATAACATTTATTGTATTAAACTATAAGCACTTTTTCTAAATAATTGTTGACAGGGCGTCTCACTAATACAGAACATAAAGCTTTGTAGCTCTGTATGATTTTGTGGGAACACACAAGCCCAATCAAGTGAGTCTGGGGCTTTCCAACCTGGGGTCTGATTTAAATTTGTGTCGGTGGTCACTACTTGACCAGTTCCTTTGCATCCTTCTCTCAACTCTTCCAAAAAATGGTTAGATCAATGGCAGAGGATTAATAAGAATCAAGGCAAGGAAAAGTAAGAATTGATCCCACCACCACATACTAACTTAAACTGTAATATTATGTGTAAGGGCAGGAAGTACAGTCAACATAATCATATGCATAGCACATGTGCATATGCAAAAACATGTAAATCATATCGCTTTAAATGCAAATATATGCATGGTCTTTTTTATTATCTATGCCACTTGGATATGACCCTCAGGACAACCCTAGTGAAAACTACTGCCCTAGGTACCATTTTTTAACTGAATTGCTGATCTGAGATGTTTTTTATAAAAGAACTCAGGAATGTAAAAGAAATATGTTTTACAGTTCACATCTGTGTGGTTAAATCACCTGCTATGATTCTGTAGATTGTATTCCTTTTACTGCCTGGTACTACTTGTTAATTTTATGTGTACATGTTTTCTTTCCCACCACCTCCAACCCCAGATTTCAAGTTCCTTGAAAGAATGCACTATGTATTATAATCTATCGTGTCCCCTTAGTACCTTGGCAGAACAAATGGAAGGTGTGTCCCACTGCATGAAATTTATACCACTTTATTTCTTCTTCGTTACTTCTCTCTTTCCCTCAGCTTCTACGTATCTATCTTTTTCTCACCTTGCCAGGTTTCTTTTTGGTCTCCTACCATCCCTTCCTTGTAGACCATACTTTTGTCTCTTCTTACTCAACGTCTTCATAGATGACCCACATAGTAACACCCTCTCACTTCACCTGGATCCCGCAAACTGTCCTTCCTGTTCCCTGCCCTCCAAAGTGATCTCCCTCCCACTCTTTCCCAATCTCATATTGGAGTTTATTCATACATGATTTTTTATTCCTCTTTTTTGAATCCTGCATCAAGCGTCTTTATATGTGGTTTGAAATCACACACTGAAAAGATTTTAGCTTTAGTTGCTATTGTGTCCCTTCAGGGTTATTGTTTCCTTCCATGACACAAAATGGCTTTCTTATTCTAATACCAAAAGCCAGCACAACTCTCTCCCATGATCAGTTTCTACCCATATTTCCTATCACCTATAGATGTAAATCTATAGGTAATACGAAATTGCCAGATGTAATGACCTGTCCAGTGGCTCCTTAAATTGTTTCTGGAGTTTTACCATCCTTACTTGCCTTTTCGCTGAGGGTTATCCATTTTACCCACAAACTCTTCACCCACAAGCTCAAGTTTATTGACTGCTATTTTATTCTCTATGAATCTGCCCAAATCCCAGAGTTGGACATATACTACTTGCTCTAGTAGACTCAGAGGTCCACAGGAAAGGAACAATTCATCGTTACTCGGTCAGCACAAATCTACAGAGGATAGTTCATGATTGTGCACACACTTCTCAGAGAAATAGCTTTTTTAAGGAGAAGCTCTGTAACTTGTGACAGAAAGGTCCAATGCCCGAGGTATTTGTTCCTGCAAAAATAAAATTCAAAGTGATTTTGAAGCAATTTTTAAAACTCTTTCCGGAAGCTTGTTGTTTCTACTCTAAAAATCTTTTTCCTATAGAATAAGGGTCAACAAACTTTCTGCAATGAAGCAGATGTCCATACTTTAAACTTTTTGGTCCATACCTTTGTTCCCACTATTCAGTTCAGCCAGTGTTATGCAAAATCATCCACATACAATAGATGCGACTCTGCTAAAATGAAAGAAGAGATGAAAGAAGGGAGACTGGAGGTTGAGAGGAAGGTAACCAGCCTTGGAGAAGGTTCATAATAAGGTAATACTTAAATCCCCCAAGGTGATCCCTTGTTTCCATGTGTGTTCAAGTCAGTATTGTAAAGTGGAAGAGCAATAAGTAGTAGAATTCAAATACTCTCTTGTTACATTATCATCAATTAATGATCTGGCTCCTCATCCACACACTGAATCTGTTTTGTAACCCACATATCTGAAATAATAATGCCTGCACTACTGGTTTGTAATCAAACACAGCTACAGTTGTAACCTACAGAAAAAGCTTCAATTGTGTGTTTCTCACTTATTATCATTCAGATATTTTAAATGATCAATAAAATAATCAGCCTAAAGAAATGATTATCTTAGATAGAAAAATACAGCTTTTGGCCCAACTCTACAATTTGAAAAAATTAGTTGGTGACCTACTGTGCAATCCCATAGGAAACAGTGTGAAACCCTCCAGCCTTACTTCCTGTAGATTCACAGTGATGTTTGCAGTGTTGCCTCAACAAGTTCTTGTCATTCCATAGCTAACAAAATTAAAGGATCCATCTCTTTTACAAGTAAACATGCTTTCTTCTGATGATTAAAAGAAGGTGTTAATTTGGTTTTTAAATTTTAACAAAATAGAGTAGGTAAATAAAAATGAAATATAGACCCATGTGATAAATAAATCAGAGACAATTTTCAGAATTTTAATTCATTATTCTTTTTTCTTTTTCTGAGCATATATACATGTTTGTGTTTGCTTGTGCTCATGTTCAATGAAAATAAATTAAGAATTTTCCTTCTTTTCACTAAATGTTATATGAAAAGGTTTTTATGCCTTTATGGTATGTAATCCTATGATAGGGACCACCTTTTCAACTAGTTGCTAATTTAGGACATTTAGATTATTTCCAATATTCTAGTACTACAAGTGATATCTATATACTTTCTGATTAGTTTCAAAAATAAAAATGTCTTTTAAAGTTTAAATATGTGTACATACACATTCATTGCTTCCAAAAGAGATTTAATATTTAAATTCCATTTTTCCAAACTCCTACCAGTAATAAATTTTATATTTTCATTAAATTGACAGTTGAAGTGGTATCATATCATCTTAATTTACATTCATTTTAGTACTAGTGTAGTTAAGTATACTTTCATAAATTGACTGGTAGCATTTAATTTCCCTTAATGAAAAAAATCTACATTTCTATTGGGTTGTTCATGTTTTAAATTATTATGAAAAAGCTAGAATTTTTAAAATTCATTTTTTGTTAGTTACATATTGCCAATATACTTTTCTCACTTGATGTTCACCTTTTAAATTTATGTAATTTAATGTATGAACACTTTAAGTTTTTTTATATGTTATATAATTAGATGAGGCATACTTTGCTTTTGTTGTTTGTCTTTATTTTTCAGGCTTACATATCTTTCCCAAGCAGAGTTCAGATTAGTTTTTACTTAATTTTTCTTTCTCATTTATTTGCTTCTTTATTTTGATTTCATTGTTTCATCTACTTTGAATTTATGTCAGTGTGCCATGTCACACAGTTTTAATTTCATAGTTTTAAAATGAATGCATAGTCCCCAAATCACTAACTTGAAATGTTACCCTTATTTGTATTCATATATTGCATAATTAAAAACAAAAACTTAGAATTGTATTTTAGTGCTTCTCATAGTTTATCCTGTACCATTACTTTGTTTGTGAAAACAATTAGTCTAGTTTTAGAATACACTTAGTTTTATTTTAAAACAGTTTATTAACCTTTTCTCAAAATCTTCATAGTTGCTCTTGTGCAGTAATGACTAGCTCATCATCTGAGATCAGTTATAGCCAGGAGCACATGTTACCTCAGGCCTAAAAGTGCAATAGGCTGTCTGGGAAGACACTAACCTGAAAATACAGAATTTCCCCAGTCCGCCATGATCTTGCAAGGAGGCAGTTAGAATAAGCACTGTCTCCAGTCAATAGCCCTTCAGAGCTGAACTGATTTGAGTCCCCACAAAAGTCACACAATAAAGCCTGTGTTAGTCAGCTTTCTGTTACTGTGACAACTATGATAAATAATCAACTTTTTAAAAAGAAAGTTTTATTTCAGCTCACAGTTTTAGAGGTATGAATCCATGGTTAGTTGGTACTATTGCCTCTTGGCTTGTTGTGAGGTAGCCTGTCATGGTGGGAGCACACCACAGAAGCTATTAATTTCATAGCAAAGAGATGAAGAGTCAAGGGCAAGATACTGGCCTCCCACCATCTCCTATGAGGGTGTATCCCACAATGACCTAAAATCTTCCACTACATCCCAACTCCTAAACATTCTCCACCTCTCAGTAGTACCAAGTTAAGCAATAAGCCTTTAATACATCAGTGTTTGGAGAACATTCCACTTCCAAACTGTAGCAAAACCCTGAGCCCTGATGTAACTATTTGGAGACAAGGACTCTAAAAAGTAATCAAACCGAAATGAAGTCGTAAGAGTGAAGCCCTGGGCCGGGAATTTAGCTCAGTGGCACAAGAACCTGCCTGGCAAGTGCAAGGTCGTGAGTTTGATACCCAGTACCAAAAAAAAAAAAAAAAAAAAAAAAGTGAAGCCCTAATATGGTGGGGCTACTATCCTTCAAGGTAAAGGAAGACACACTAGAATACACTCTCTCTCACCTCGAGTACACATGAAAAGATCATGTGAGGACACAGAGGTAGAGGTTTTCTACAAACCAAAATGCGAGGCCATACCAGACACTAAACATGCCAGTAGCCTGGTTTGGAACTTCTAGACACCAAACTGTGAGCAAATCCTTTGTTGTTTAACCCCCTCATCCTATGGCATTTTGTCATGACAACCCAACTAGACCAGTTTTCCTTCCCTCTCTTCCTTTCTTTCTTTTATTTTTCCATTTATCTTTCCTTTACTCTATTTTACATAGCTCCTCTCTTGTTTTTATCCTTTTGAGCATTCCTATTTCTTTTTTTTCTCCAACAGTAACAATTTTCATTTGTTTATATATATTTTTGTGCTCATTTTATTTATTTATTTATTTATTTTTTGGCACTAGGGATCAAACTCAGAACCTCGAGCCTGCTAGATGGGCGCTTAAGCCACTCCAGGTCCTTTATATATATTTTTGGAACATTTGTATGTATTTCTGTGAAATGTACATTTGTATGTTAATGTTAATTTATATCGATGTTATCTTGGGTTATAAATTTCATTGTATTTCTTTTTTTGCACTGCTTAAATTTTCTTAAATTAATTCACATTGCTGAGAGTATATGACTATATATTGGTCAGTGGTCCTACCATGTATGAATTTCTGTAGCATGCACTCACAGCAGTTGTGTATCCACTCCTCCAGCAAAGAAAAATTGGACTGCTTCCAACTTCCCCACACCATAGACAATACTTTAAGGAACTTTTTCATTCATTTCCATTTGTGGTTTTGTATGGAGTGGGTTCTTTGTTCATAAAGCATACCAATATTTGATTTTGTTAGGTATTGCCAATTTCTTTCAGAATGAGTAAGTTATTCTATAATCCAACCAGCAGTGCCATAGTATATCTACATTCTCTCCTCTTACCTGCACATATCATTATCAGCTACTGTTTTATCTATCTGAGAAGTCTGCAAGAATGTATCATTGTTACTTTAATTTTCACTCATCTAATTGCTAATTACTTTAAATATCTTTTTTTAAATTTATTTGTTCTTTGGGATTTCTTTTCTATGAATTCCCTTTGCATATATCCCTGGACCATTTTTCTACTGGAATTCTTATCTAGTACTTATTTGTTTCCATGAGGCTTATGTTAATTATGTTCAATATTGAGTAAAACTATTTACTGTGATATGATCCACTCCAGCAATTTCCACATCATAATTCTGGAGTGTTGTATTTTTCCACAATTACAAAACAAAAATATTCTTCTATATTATTTTCTATTAGCTTTAAGTTTTCCACATTTTGATCTGTAAATCATCTAGACTCCTTTTCTGTACATCACGTGATATTTTTCTTTAAACAGAAAACATTTTCATCAACCTCACCTACTGAATTATCTATCTCTTTTCTGCAGCACTTTAGACTCTGTCTATTATATATCAATATTGCACATATATATGAGTGTACCTCTGAAATCTCTAGACTTCTATTAGTCTTTTTTTCTTTGTAACAGATTCCACAACTACAGATTTATAAAATGACTATATGTGATAAGACAAAACTCTTCTCTTTAAGCTTCTTTTTCAACGTAGACAAGATGGTCTATAGGCATTTATTTTTCATATGAATTTTGAGACAAGTTTAAGGAGTACCTTTCCTGTGAAGTTTGCTTTAAGAAGTCTATAGATTTTGATTCTACCATAGCTAATGTTCCATTGATATTTCATTCTAATCATTGATAATATATAAGTATGTTATTGCTTTTTCTATATTTGTTTTGTATCTGACCATTTTATTGAAATCTACTTTTAGTAATTTTCAGTTGATTTTATTGGATTTACAAGGTCAAAAATTCCTATCATATGTAAATCTATTTTTATAATGCTTATTAATGTAAATTATTTTTCTTGATATGTTGCACTGACCAGAGCTACCTGAAGAATATTGAATAATAACAATGATAACAGACATCCTTGTCTTGTCTCTTTCTTAATAGGAATGGTTTGAGAATTTTCCATTAACTCTAATTGATATTCTCTACCATTCAAAGGAGTGTTCTTATATTGTATCATTAATTCATTAAGGAACTACATGATAAAAAGAATTTGACTTATCAAATATATTTTATCACTTGTGTGTCACAGTACAGTCTCATTTATTTAATTACTATTCTAATGAATTTCCTATTGTTGAGCCAAACCTTGATTTCTAGAATAAACCCAATTTAACAGAGACCTAATAAAATTTATTGTATTAATGAAGACAATATGTCGATATGTATTTTATTAAGAATTTTCTATACTTTTGAAGGAAATTTTAATATTTTATTAGGATGATTTCTTAGTCACTTTCTCATTGCTGGTACATAACACCCAACATACACAATCTAAAGGAGCAGAAGTTCATTTTGGTTAACATTTTCAGTCCATGCTGGGCTAGCTCTAATACAGGAAGGGCATAGAGCAAGGGGTTGGGTTGAGGGAAGCTGCTCATGTCACGCTGGCCAGGAAGCAGAAAGAAGGGAGGAGCCAGGGAGAGATAAAGTACACCTTTCCAGGTCACACCCCCAGTGACCTGCCTCTAACCAGGCCTTGCCTTCAAACAGCATGTCAGCTGTAAATGCACCATCATGCAATCAGCTTTCACAAGCCCTGCTTTTGAACATGTGAGGCTTTTGGGGAACAATCTATATATAAGTCATTACAGATAATGTAAATGTCAAAAATAAATGAAGAAGTTGTGTATTGAAATATTTTGTGACTTTGCCCATAAAAACATTCAGAACTGGCTTATTTTAGGGAGCATTTGACAACTTTCATAATTTCAATGTGGAGATATTTTTTCATGCAATGATTCAATTTGTTAACTGATATTTCACTGAATAATTATCTACTTAATATAGATTTTGAAATCTAGATTGTGCTAACCCTGAATTCTGCTTTACATAATAATCCAGTGTCTTTGATAATTTTTCTTGATCCCTTTTCTTCTAAAATTATGTACCGAAGTTGTTGCTTTATTTTCCTGGTAAGAAAAGCACCAGACTGTTTTGTAAATACTTTTTTCACCACCATCCCACTATTCATTTTCCAGATCTATAGTTTCTGGTCTTTGTTTACTGGTTCCTGCTTTTATTTTATTAACTTCTTTTTTCTTAGATCTGTAGGTTTGTTTTTTTAACCTCATGAATTAAATATGTAGATCAAATATTTTCATTCATTCTAATTTAATAATGAAAGGATTTAAATTGGTAAGATGACTGTGATTACAGCTTTGACTGGGTCCCATATGTTTTCAAATGTGCCGTTCTCACTGTCCCTATTTTCTAAGCATTGAAACTGCAGTTTTGATTCCTACTTTAACTCAGCAATTATTTAGGAAAATTGTAGTGGCTTAATTCTACATGACTGCAGCAAGGGAGTTCCTTCATACATTTATAACTAACTTCTTATACCATGGTCAGATAATAAGCACCGTGCATTTATTTTTTGCTTTTTTACATTTGTTTACAGTGTTTTATGGTCTAACATACTTTGAAATTTTTTTAATTGCCTCCTTGACAAAAAATATTATCTGTGCTTCAGGAAACAATACAGCATTAGTTAGAACTGTTAAATTTTCTGTTTGAAATCAGTTAAATTATTTACACTCTTCTGTGATTTTTGCCTGTTAAGCTTTCAAATATAAAGGGGTCTTTCTATCCTCCACAGTGATGGTCAGCTATAGTGCACTGGTATCATTTTCAATATGAAATTGCTGTATTACTTTTGAGGCTTTTAGCATTAAAATATACTTTAGTAATAGCATTTTTTCTTTGTTTTTGTCTATTTGTACTTGCTTTAAACATTTCTGAATTTTTTGGGGTATAAGGGAGCTCATGCGTGCACACAGCATAAAATTCTTGATTTGTTTCATTTTAACTTTTTATTCAAGGTGAGTTTTTTTAAAAATGGAGAAATTTAACTTAATCTTATTTATTGTCATAATCAAGATGACTAGTCTTAATTACAATATGGTCTTCTAGTGTGTACCTTGTATGATTCCTTGCACTCTACTTTGTTTTTTACTATTTTTAAATTTTCTTTTTTCTTTGGGTTTATTAAAAACATTACTCTATAAATGAGACTATAAGTAGTCATGTCAAAATTTTTTATGTGGTTTTAATGACTTACTATGTAAAAAAGCATATTTAACAGCATCTGATGCATTAAACATGCTCAGGAAATATTTGTTGTTCTTTCTTGCTTATCATTTATCATCATCACAATCATCAGTACTCTTATATTTAGAGTTATCAAAGAAACTACAGAGACCTGTTTGACTTTCATTATTTTCTAAGTATCTGACAGGATGATTATGGAAATCATTTTTGAATCTTTGAAATGCATTAATTTCCCAAAAATGTGTCTAGTTATTCTTCCAGTTGATTTTTCTAGGTACATGGGGAGGTATTTGAGTCTACTAATTTCTTTTGACAATTTTAAAAAAGATGCTTTGAGTTTAGTCTTGACTGTTGGCGTTTTTCTTATTGTTTCTACTATTTGACCTGAAGTATTGGGATTTAGTCATAAATAATAAATGATGTTTATGAGAAAGTAAGCAATTTTAATACTTGCTACTTATTTTTAGTTTTGTTCTTTTTTTTTTGCCAACACCTTGATCTTTTTTCAATTTTTATTTTTTATTAATATATGTTTGCAGTCTATAATAATTATATTCTTTGTGAGGTGTTGGTACATGTATGTACCAGATCTTAATTCTTTTTTCACTCTTTCCCCCATTATCTGTCTCTCTATGCCTTGGTACCCTTCCCTTTTACAAAAGGATCTATCTCCCTATTTCTTACTGTCTATCTTTTATTCTGCTCTTTATTTATATTTTGCATTTCTCATATAAAAGAAATTTTGTAATATTTCCTTGTGTGTCTGATTTACTTCACTTAAGAATATAAAATACCTATAGAGTGGGGCTATTTACTCCATTCTCCAAATCCACTACTTTCCCCATCTTTCTGAGTTTGTAAGATTTCAATTCACTACCCACATCTGAGTTGGTTTTCTTCAGTGCTCTTTCTGTTGGCCTCTAGCGCACACTTACACTTGTCTGTTACAGTACTATTATATGTGTTCTTCATCTTGTTATTTATGTATACAAGACTGTTTTAGTTCACATCACTCATTTTTCATCTCTTCTTTTCTTTATAGTCCATCTTTGCTAGACTTTTATGAGGTATACAAAGAAGATATTAGACATTAGCTTCTGCTTAATTTCAAAAAATTATTTAAAATAAAGTTTCTCTGCATTTAAGTACTATAATTTCCTTATGTTTGTGGGAAAGACATTGTTCTACCTTTCTATCTTTTATCTTCAAGTGAAAACTTGATTCTCCTGAATTTGGATTTCCCTAGAAGCAGAAATATGGATGTTCTCCTAATCTCCATTTTGTCTTCTTGATTATAAACCTTTACCAAGGCCTTATCTTGAAGGCAAATGGAAGTACTATATATTAATATCCAATCATCAGAAAATCATGAGGCAGAATCTGAGCCCTTGGGAGTCCTTGCCACCATCTCTAAGCAGATGCTTGGTAGAGCTGCCGTAGTTTTTATGTCCATATTATATCCACTTTATTCATCATTCTATTTACCTTTTATGGTTAGCCAAATCTTTCTGGTCCTGCCCTCTACATCAGGAAAAATTGTCACTAACTTTCAGCTAAAACCACTGTTTTCTACTATACTGCATTTTCGTGGTTAACCTATGTGGATAAACCTCACAACCTCCCATGCACCATTTAATGAAAAAGATTCTAAGGAAAATGTTCTCATCTGTCCCATGGTGCACTACATCAGTAGATGTTACAGTAGCTGAGTTCCACTGGGAACTTAGCTCTTTTCCAAAACTATTGCTGTATTATAGAAGAGAGCTGTGCATCAACCTCTTCAAACTCCTCTCAATTGCTTGCCATCTACATTACTGTTAGTTCAGTCAAAGCACCTGGCAAGGTAGTACTCCATAGCTTCCAGTATTGAGGTTGACTTTCCCCACTCATTCAGTTATCAGTTATCTATTTATTTATGTCATTTTAATAAGCTTTTCAAGTGGAACAGTGAGGGTACCTAGAGACAAAAGTTGGGTGCATAGTCACAAGTACTATAGAATCTGAAAGTACAGTAAGTCCTAAGTTTATGGGTTCCCTTCTGGGAGAATGCTTGTAAATTGCATTTGTTTGCAAGTCTGCCAAAGAGAATATTATATACCTTTGACACAAATATACACTATGTATTGCTTCATGTTTCCTAACTTTCCCCTCCAGATAACCACTGCTTTTCCTCTTGTTTCCAGACATCCTTGGCTCTAATTGAGCACTTTACTGCTGTACACTGCTGCACAACTGTGACAAATATCCGGCAGACAGGTGAGCTACTTTCAAGATTTTTTCGCATCTATGAATGTTTGTAACTTGAGGTTCATTAGTATCTGTGAAAGTTCTCAACTTGAATGTTCAACAGTCGGAGATACACTATACAGACAAATAAATATATACTGTCTATGATACAAAAATTGGGGGGGTTCTTGACAACAATCTAAGAATTGTACTATTACCAGAATTCATGCCAATGAGGTCTACACTTACATTTGTAAACCCTACCCTGGTCAGAATATGAAAAGTGACATAAAAAGGTATTCCAAAAGCTTCAAAGTAAATCTCACAAAAATGCAGGGCAAATCACATTGTCCAGCATTTGAGAGTTTGCCTTGTAATCATGACAAATAAGAATGGGAACCAGGTTCCATTCAGTCAACTTATGAGAAGGTATTTAAAGATAATGCAGCTTTTTGCACAGAATTTAGAAAACAGTCAAGAATTTCAGATAAAAGTCAGTACCAGTTCTTCTCCATCAGTCAGTACAGGTACCACTGCAAAGGCTTTGCTAAAGTGTAAAGGCCACCATGTGATTCTTGAAATAAAAATGACTCAATAGATGGCATTTCCAGAAGCTACAGGCTGAACATACCCTTTGGAGACAAGTCTATCCTCTATGAAAGGGACTTTGGAAGTTCCTTAATAAGGAGCTACATTCTACCAAAAGAATCTTCCTCTGTTTTAGAGAGAAACTGTATACTATATAACTATCTGACACCTACTCTGAGGTCTTCTTAGTGGATTGCTTCTTAAAACCACTCATTTTAAGCATTCTTTTGGCTATAAAGAAGTATTTTTAATTGTTTGAGTATGTAATTCAAAAAGAGGTGCTTGGACAAAAAAATAATATATTCAAGATAATAGATTCAATACTTAAAAGGTTTAATACTCCTTCCCAAAAGCCATAATCCATGCCTAAAAAGTAATTTTCTCCCCTAGCAGAGTCTGGTTTAGCTATTTTGAATAGGTGTAACAGCTTCCCAAACCGCTCAATTGTTGGTGCTCAACAATTCTTTGGGCTCATCTTCCTTTAAAGGCTTTAGAATTGTGAAGGCAACAAGCTAAATGATGTATGACAATCTTATAAATAGATCTGTAACTCTTAAATATGTCCAAGGCTGAATATCTCAAAAGGCCTGGCTCCCATTAGTCACTTGCCTTGGCACCTCAAGTGTATTATAGTCTCACAATTCTTTCAGCACCATCTATTATCTTACTTATCACTGACATGAAATTACCTTTGCAGAATTCAACACATGAACATTCTAGTGTACTATCAAGTGGAATGCATTTGCTAGATGTAGTACGAAATATGGTGCCTGCTTTAAACTTTTTCCACAATTTGTTGTATTCAACTAGTTGAACAAATGATGAAAACATGGAGACCTTGACTGATTCTGCTATTCAGATGCCAAAAAAATAAGCTAATTCTAGCTGAAAGGATTGGCAGAACTCTTAGTCCCAAAGGGATTAATTCTCTTTCAACCTGTCACAAAACTGACTGCCACAAACACCACTCCCAAAGAAAGGGCAAAATGCAAACATGGGCACCTCCTGTTATGTTTCCCATTAGTTTGTTGCTGGTGTCCTAACAGCTATCTGCTGACACATCGAGGGAATAGAGGAGTGGAACACACTTTGCCCTTGCTTCTCAACAGGTTGCTTTTTCTTGTTAGTAGACACCTTTAATATTGTTAGGGATATTATCTCATTTAATCTTCACAAAAAAAGTCAGTGCATTTTATTACTACTATTTCACAGATGAAGAAACTGAAATATGTAGAGATCAAATAACTTGTTTGAGGTCACATAACTCATAAATGGTAAGGACCAGGATTCAACCAAATCCTTTGACAACAGCTCACACTCTGAAGTCCTTTACTCTGCTTTGTTGCTATCTATTATATTTGACACATAGGCGATACAAGTGTCCTACAGAATGGGGACTCTTGAAACCCAAAGCAAGGCAGGCGCTTGCATTGCTGAGCTCAATCTCTGGCCCTAGATTTCTATTTTTTATTTATTCTGCCATGAGCTTAAGTCAGTCTAGTTCTGTGTTCTCTCTCTCTCTCTCTCTCTCTCTCTCTCTCTCTCTCTCTCTCTCTCTCTCTCTGTCTCTCTCTCTCCCCCGCCTCCACTCTCATGCCTGGCTTTCTTCTAAGTGTTCCTCTCTGCAGGCTTGTCTTCCAGAAACCCAAGTCATTGGGTAGAGATCGCTTTTCCTGTCTGAGCTTAGATGCTTTGGACTTTAGGAAACCCTGGTTTAATGATCTGCATGGAGACCCTTCTAGCTCATTAAGTACTTTCCTTAACTCTGATCCCTGCCTGTTATTCAATCTCCCTAAACTGTATTCCAGTGTAACCTGCTATCTATTGTCTCTCCACTTTCCACACACCAACCTCCTGCCCTCGACTGTCACCACCTAATCTTGTTTCTTTTCTATTTTGTCTTTCCTAACCTTCCTCCTAATCCTTATCAAATTGCTGTTTTCTCAAGCCCTTCACCCAGGCTCAGCTACTCCCTGGTCCTTTAAGCTTCTTTCTCACTTTTCTCTGTCAACACTCAGGTTTACTGAAAGTGCTCTTTTCTTTCTAACTCTGCTTCAGCAGCCCCTTGACACCTGACCAGTGAAAGCATCCCATTTTCTCCTTTGCCTCGGCAGGAGCAATCACATGCCCCTTGCAGGGAGAGCAATCACATCTCCTTGTCATTTAATAAATATCCTTGGGCATGTTGAAAGAGAGCCACCATCTGGCTCTGATAAAATCAATTGATAAATATTCTTAGAAATAGTAAAATCATATATATTTAAAAACATGTACCTTGCCTTTCTAGAATTTTTAATCTACATTTGCTTTCAGGATAGTCGGCACTATTCTATTTGTTCATTTGATCCTGAATGAGTTTACAAGGCAATCATCACATAATCTTGAACTTTTTATATAAACATTCTCAGTGTTACCATGCCTGAGAGACAATTTATATTTTATCCAAAGACTGGGAGAAAATAGGAGAAACTAAGCTTATATCCTGGTTTTTGAAAGTTGTGCTTATTTGTTGTTAGCAAACTATGCTGTAATCATAGTTACAGGCACCAAAGACAGCACACATTCCTGGCAGCAGGAAGTAGTTCAAAGAAAGTCCAGGCAGATGGTAAATCTGCATCAGGGGAGAGCGGCAGTGAGCAACAGGTGTGCTGGCAGAAAAGCCAAATGCAGCATCAGGAGCCGGGTTGGCAGCAGGCAGAGTCAACATCAGGGAAATCTGGCAACAGGTAAAAGGAGCCAGCCACAAGCACTAAAGTCCAGGTCTATTAAATGACTCAAGTGGCAAGACAAGATCATAATAGAGGATAAAGGATTCTAGGCAGGGGTGTAAGGATTTCTCCTACTTACTTGAATTGGTTTTCAAGACAGCATCTTCTTAGCAAGACTTAGACTAGAATGCTGAAGAAGGGGAGGTGCTGAGTCCTGAAAATCTACCTGCCTGGAATGGAATTGGCTCAAGGGTTGATAATGGAATCCTATTTCCAAATGAGAGACAAGCAGCCCAGCTCCCCAGTTCAAAGCAAAGAGCCTGTCACATAGCTACCAGGTGAATTGTAGGTGGTCACAGGAGATGAAAGGGGAGAGATCAACAGTTTGTACAGCTTCCGGGAATGCCAGGATGACAAAAAGTTCTTATTCATGATGAGACATTGTCTGACACAGATCTCAGCTTCCCAATAGACATCTTGTCTGCCTGTGGCCTGTGTTCCAGAGGCACTAGCTCCATAAACCTTCAAGTCCAAAGCACAGCATTTCCCATAAAATCCCTAGAAGGAAGCAAACTAAAGCCAGAAATCTTCAAGAAAACATACTAGCAATTGCAATTTTCCCTGAGAGGGTCATCTCACATGAATTTAGCAGAAAAGGAAAGTTAAGGTTCTGGAACACTTTAGTGTACAGGTCAGAGGGAACAATCTAACTTTTGAAATGCCTTCATCAGATTGGGCACTCCGGAGTTATTTGAAGATTGATCGGTCTTCCCATTTTCTTCAGGTTTCTGGAGAAGTAACAACTTGATTCTAATTATGTTCTGGTCACTATCCTTCATCCAATAGCCAAAATATGAACAATCTTGGCCTCATTACATTCTTTAGTTTTATTTAAAGGTTGGATAGTGCCATAAAGTAATAATTTTCTGAAATCAAAAAGACCTACTATAGTCTGAGTTGCATTATGACGTCTACCACTCAAACTGCAAAATATCTTCTATCTGAAAAATGGTCCAGATTTCCAACACTATTGTTAAAATACAAAGAGTGGTATGCATAGGTGTACCACTCATTTGAATGTTAATTGCTTCAGAATGCCCTTTTAATGACTATTATTTATGTTTCTCAGTGAAGCTATTTTTGCCAAAGAAACCATGGCCTGACTGAGCATGGCAGAAACTTGTACCTTGTGTTGTTGTGAACATTTTTAGAGACTCTCATTTCAGCTGCACAGACAAGTACTAATACCACTCTGCCATTCATACCTACACAGGGTGACCAATAAATGCCTGAAATGCCTACCTTAACTGTCCGAGCAGGAGATAGAAAGAAGTAATCCATTTCATTTAAAGTTGTGAATATCATCTTGGCATCAGAATGACAAACAATCCTTTTTCATGTGTGAAGCATGCTGGAGTTAGTGGGCTATGTACCAGGGCTATAAAAACTTGGAAATGTCAACGGCATTTCCAAGCATCTGTTCTCTCTAGCCCCACATTTCTGGGCAACTGCAAAAATTCTTCAGGATGATGCATTCAAGCCCCAGTCCTCCAACATAATCTGTCAGGAGAAATTTTAAATTTACATCAAAGAAATTAGGTGAATCATCCCACTCTCCACTGTTACTGCTCCGTAGGGGTCTCTGGGATGAAATGAAATTGTGGTTACATTTCCAAATGGGTTATAAACCCAATACAACTCTCCTTAGAGACTCACAACTTATCCTTCCTTATTTCCTGATACAGTATTGCATCTCTAAAGCTACTCCATGCACACTGGTTATAGCAGTGAGCCTTGGGGAAAAGGCAAAAACAAGGAAGAGAAATCTGAGGATAGATGGTTGGGAGTTTAGTGGACCTTATTAAGTGTATGTGCACACACACACACA
>RJWM01021867.1:0-34666 GCA_004363535.1 Dasyprocta punctata
TACATGTTTATATCTGTCAATATCCCCAACCCCTAGGAAGGTAATGATATGCAATATTGTAACTACTGCCAAACTTCAACCACCTCAGTGTGTAAACCTACAATGTTATCATATCAGATCTGTTGTTGTTGTTTGTCTGTCTTTTTTGACTTTTATTTCTAGCTTCTGTATCTATTTTCTCTTAAATAAAAAAAAAAGAAGTATTCTTTACAGATTTAAATAAATATGTGTCAAATTAAAAAGTAAGTAAATAAAGTTTAGCTACAATTTAGAATATCATCAGAGAACAAGTTTCAATTCTTCTTTCTGGAACTTCCTAGGGGAAAGAGGAAAACCTTTCTTCATTTACTCTTAGAACTTTGGTCCTTGGAATCATGCCAAGTATTCATCATTGCGTACAGGGCCCAGAGGAGGACCGAATGCAGCCCCACCCTGCCGACTCAATATATGGGACACCCTGGAATTATCTGGGAAGCAAGGGGCACACTGCTCTGGGTAAAGTCACAGTTGCTCACTGAGATAATTTTCATAGAAGAATTCCCATAAAATATCCATTTGATCAAAACCTGAAAATATCTTTAATGATGATTTAATTTAAAGTAGAATTAACAAAGAACAAGAAACAAAAATATAAAAGTGATGTATATCACAAAAATAAAAGCGACTTATGTCAAAAAATATATGTGACTTATAGCAAAGTAAACAAATATCAAATAAAGTGTCAGTGCCCTAATTACCAGATTTTCTTTCAGAAAAAATGTGCGGTTTTCAAATTTCTCTGCAGATAAAATTGGAAAAAGTTTTTTTTCATGAACTTTGGCTAAGAGTAAGTACCATTCTTCAACTGGACTGTTTAGAAAAGTTAAAATAAAAGAGGGATTTTATTAGAAGACTGTACATATACATATATTTGAAACTTACTAAAGTAATATTAATATGTTCAAACCAATAAAATAGAGATGATAGAGTTGTAATCAGCTCTTAAAAATATAACTTTGAAGCTTAGGGTTTTGTTGTTGTTGTTGTTGTTGTGTTTTGTGTTTTCCTTTAGGGAACAGTGACTTCCTGAGTCCAAGGGCATGAACAGCCTCTCCCAGGAATGTGGAGCAATAGGGTAGGATTACAAATGTCTTCATGGTTAGCAAGTTACTTTTATAATTCTTGGTTATGATACATTCAGCAATTCTATATTATATTTGGTGTATGAGCCTAGTGCCTCACTTAAGCTTCCTAAAGTGTGAAAATGATCTATAATTAATTCCAAATAGCATTTGAGAAGTAAATGAGAAAAAAAGTAAATTGAAGTTTCTTTCAGTAGAATATATTATGTATCATTTCTCAGTTTTGCTAAAACAACTTATAAATAGGAATAAATAATTGCTAGCATGCTCTAAGGAGGTTTGGTAGAGTTTCAGTGATAAATAGTACTTGTTCTGATTTTGCAAAATTTCTTTTCAGAACCCTTCTTGTATTCTAAAAATCTGTAAATGACAGGGACTATGGGATAAACTTTACATGCGAATTAGATGTGTTGATAAAGAAAGCACATATGGTGTGTCATATTCCAGCTAATTCTAAAGGGTATAGCTTTTCTTATATCAGAAGCAAATATCACTTGACACCCATAACCTTCTCTAATTTTACAAATGAATTATTTTTGCTTTATTCAGCAAAGACTTTGTAGAATTCTAGAAAGAGTATTTTAATTATAATAAATACTGGGTCATTCATATAAACAAAACGTGTTTGCAATCACTCAAGCTAAGTATAAACTTTGATATCTTAATACTTTAAAACTCTACCCCATGGGTAGAAGGAATACCACACATTTGCCTGACTTCATCCTCCTGGGGCTGGCAGAATCTGAAGAGACGCAGCTGGTCCTCTTCCTGCTCTTCCTCTTCATCTACCTGGTCACGGTGCTGGGGAATGCAGGGATGATACTGATCATTCACCTGGATCCCCAGCTTCACACCCCTATGTACTTTTTCCTCACTCACCTGTCATTTCTTGACCTTAGCTACTCAAGTGTCATCACCCCTAAAACCTTACAGAACTTACTGACTTCCACCAAGAGCATCTCATTCCTGGGCTGCTTCACTCAAATGTTCTTTTTTATCCTTTTGGCTGGCACCGAATGCTTTCTCCTCTCCTCCATGGCCTATGATCGCTATGCAGCTATCTGCAGTCCTCTGCACTATCCAGTCATCATGTCCACAACACTGTGCAGTGCCCTGCTCGCTGGCTCCTATACAATTTGTTTTATGGAATCCACTGTAATTTTGGCTTGCATGAGCAGATTGCATTTCTGCAATTCTAATGTCATCCAACACTTTTTCTGTGACACATCTCCAATTTTAGTCCTGTCTTGCAGTGACACATACAAAGTCGAAATCATTTTATTTTTGGTGGATTTACCATGATAGTGTCTCTCATCACCGTGTGTGGATCCTATGTGTCCATTCTCTCCACTGTCCTGAAAACTAATTCGACTGCAGGAAAGAAAAAAGCCTTCTCTACCTGTGCCTCTCATCTCCTGTGGGTCACCATCTTTTATAGCACTTCGATCTTTGCTTACTTAAAACTGAAGGAGTCCTACTCCTTGGGAAAGGATCAGGTGGCTTCTGTGTTTTACACTATTGTGATCCCCATGCTGAATCCTCTCATCTACAGTCTTAGAAACAAAGAGGTGAAAAATGCAGTCATTAGGGTCCTTCAGAAGTTAGGGGGCTCAGGCAATTAAAATAGCAGTGGAAGTAAGGGTTGACATTTGTCCTTTCTTTCTTTTTTTTTTAAGCTGGACAGTATGTAGTCTAGTTTGAATAAAAAGATTTTTTTTCTTCTTGTTTTCTGCTACAGCCATGCTTTTATTTAACAAACATGATATTCAACCTTTCCAGGCACATATTTTTAGACATTTGTATTGCTTCTGGCAATCATGAAATATGTTTTAAATGTGTCAGATTACCTGTAGCTTCGAGGGAAACTAATGTACAAAACAAGAAATTCTGTCATATTGAAAATTACATCATACTGTATTCATGCATTCTCTAGTTTCAAAGAATTTTATAATGAAAATATTCTACATTTTTTCAAGTCATTCTACTTTTAATAGAGATTAATAGTGGAAATGTTTTGAGAAATGGCTTTTAAATCAAGATTCCAGCATTTCAATTCTATGTCTGCCACCTGTCTAGCATACAGCCCACACTAATTCACTAAAGGTGTTAACAGTCAGCATGGCCACTGGCACCAGATGTGTAGTAACTCCATGTATGACTGATCAGAAGATGGGTGGAAAACTTTTTGGGCAACAGCAATGAATACTAGCTATTATCGTCAGATGCCTTTCTTTCCTATAATATTTAATACATAATACATATTTTTGAATTATATTCATTCATGTTTTATGAATTTTTAAATTAATAAACATAAGACCTAAAAAGGAAAAAAATACAAGGCAGGAGCTCCCAACTTTGCATTCAAAATAAAGTTTAATACTGAATTAGAATTGAGTTATAGGAAGGTGATACATCTTAATGTTGAAGACACTTCAGAAAATCAGTTACTAGACAAAAGGAAAACATTGTTTTAATTATTGACAATTGTGTGCATGTTCTTCTAGATGACTGGTCATGAATACATGTCTCTATAAATGATTACATTTATAATTTTTATGTAATTTCCTTTATAATATTTGATGCTTTCTTTATTCACTTTAAAGATTTATATATATGAATCTGTGTAATTGTATCTTGGAAGCCCATCATGTTCTCACTATATGAATGATAGTCAGAATCCCCTTGCTGACTACTTTTAGCCAGAAATATGAATTTACCAATTTAAAAATCTGTGTGCAGTAATACCTGTTAGGTGCATTCCGGTGAGCTGTACTAAAGCCTCTCCTCCTGTGACATGACAAGCGACCTCAGCCAGCTGCTTCTTTGCCTTTCCATGAATGTCTTCAGGTTTGTAGTGTTCCTTAAAAATAAATTAAACCTTATCATATCTGTGTCACTTTTTATACATTTTTAATAAATATTTTTCAAACAAATTGACCATGACGTTAGATTCCGTGCCATTCCATAAGTTTAGATCAAAAAGAGATAGAAATCTACAGACTTTTTAAACATTTTACCAATATGCTATATGATTACATTTTAAGATTTCTCTTTGCTATTTTAGGGTTATTATATACTGTACAGCTAGGTAAATTGCTTTAGTAAACTGGCATAGCAATTGTTTTATTCCAAGCATGTGCTTGTGTGGATTAATTACATTCTGAACTTTATGTTAATGTATATTTGGTATTTTGGATATATAAAGTAAAATACAACTCTATTTTATGAGTGAGATTTATCAGTGTTTTATTAATCAAAACTTTTAATGAATTTATTTAAATATTTTATATTGTACTGTATTGTTCATGTTTCTGAATTAGTGACAAAATCATGCATTATCCTACATCAACATTATAGAAAATTATCACATTATTTCTTTGTGTCTATATTTTATAGATCTGTATTTGTATATATTTCTTCTTGTTTTTCTTTGTAATTTAGTTAATAATTAGTATATATTTAATATTCAAAATATTGTTTGTGTTCATCTCTCAAAACATAAAAGTATTCATAATTTCCTACATTTACCCACTTTTCTCTTTTTTTCAGTTTCATTTGTTAAGTGTGATTTCTTCCTTACTTTTTTTTTTTTTTTTTTTTTTTTTTTTTTTTTTTTTTTTTTTTTTTTTTTTTTTTTTTTTTTTTTTTTTTTTTTTTTTTTTTTTTTTTTTTTTTTTTTTTTTTTTTTTTTTTTTTTTTTTTTTTTTTTTTTTTTTTTTTTTTTTTTTTTTTTTTTTTTTTTTTTGGTGTTGGGGATCAAACTCCCGGTCTCACACTTGCCAGGCAGGCACTTGTGCCCCTGAGCTATATCCCCAGCCTTCTTACATTCATTTTTATGTATATGTAAGAATTAGAAAATTTACACTATAGGTTTTTGGTGTTAAACCTGTCCATAGAATCTGAGATATATTATGTTTTTTATTGTGTAGGGTAGGAAACCATTTATATCATGTTATTGAATTAAATAAGCATAATATAACCTACTGGCCATAAGAAACATTTGAATTATTTGCTTTTGCCCAATCACTTATTTTTTATATAACCACTCAGCTCATATAATGGAAGTTGTTTCTCAGAAATAATTAAAGAGATCATACTCTATTTCTTGGTGTCGGTCAATGTACTATGTAATAAAAATATGATTTTTTTAAAAACCACAATGCAGCTGGGCGTGGTGGTGCATGCCTTTAATACCAGCACTCGGGAGGCTGAGGTAGGAGGAGCGTTTTGAGTTCAAGGCTGGCTTGGGCTGCAACTCGAGTGCAAGGCCAGCTTGAGCTACATAGTGCGACCCTGCCTCAAAAAACCAGGATGGGAGTTTGGCTCAATGGCTTAAGTGCCTGTCTGACAGGCACAAAGTTGTGAGCTCAATCCCCGGTGCTGCAAAAAAAATAAATAAATAAATAAATAAATAAATAAATAAATAAATAAAATAATAATAATAACAAAATAAAATAAAATAAATAAAAAACCCACAATGCTGTACAACAAAATATGAACACCTGTTTTTGCTTCCTAATAATTAATGGATAGACAGTGATATTGCTCTTTTATTTACTAAACAGTGGTCTTTGGAAAGAACTCTTATCAGATGGTGGCTGATGACATGCAGGTAGTTGTACTAGAAAGTTTTCCTAGTGCAAAAAAACAATTTCAGGAGTAGACTTGCTCAACATAAAATGATATTCATAGCTGTGACAGGAGTTTGCTGCTGTTTTATACTTCTCCAATTGCTCAGGTTATTTTGGGTTTGGCTTTTTTGGGCAAGTAATCCAGTGCCCAGGATCTCCTATGTTTCTGCTCTTATCCCCAACTGTTAGCTTCTTTCACATGAAAAGAAAGTTCATCCAATCTGCTGTCCATCACTCCCATGTGAAGGACATGGGAGTGTATTACACATAGGTTGTATAAGCCTACAATAAAATTATTTTCTGTTCTTTATTAAAGTACCCAGTTAAATAACAAACTCGTAATTTTTTGTGAAACTTTCCCAAGTTTGAATTCACATTCATTCAAGTAATCTAAACTCCAAAGGCAAGTTACCATTACCAAGATTTCATCCATATGAATGCTTCTCATAAAATTCTTTCACTTATTAAGAAGGTAATTGCTCATATTACCACTTTCTTCTAATGTACCTTTACAGAATTTTGCTTTTCAATCATCAAACTCATTAACAGAAAACATTTTTAATATATTTTATTCTCCATTTTAATTTTTGTGATGACTTGGTGATATCTTTATTTTATTCTTGATGTTATATTTGTTTCCTTCCATGCAGTAATAACCTTAGATTTTAATATTCATAGTATAATAAGGTCACCTAGAATGATACATAAAATAAATTTTCTTTTTTGGTGTTGGGGATTGAACCAGGTCATGGAAAATAATAAGCATGCACTATGCAGTTAAGCTAAATGTCCCACCCTCATTAAACAACCTGCAACATAAGAAACATTGAATAATATTGGTCAATTTTCCCCAAATCTTTGTTATTTTTCTCATAAATATTATTATATGTGGCTGAAAGTCATAATGCAATAGTATAATTTTCCTTTAGTGCTTTAAAGTAATTGAAATTATACAGTATTTGTCACATTTAGTTTTGAATTTTTGTGTTGGTTATTTATTTCTCTGCACAGATGAAGCCTCCTTCAGAGTTATCCTTCCCAGGCTGCTTTGAACTGCATAGCCAATGGCTTCTTAAGTTTATTATGGTTAAAAAAAATACTAACTGTTTTAGCCTCACATTTTTCCTCTTCCATTGCTTCTTATATCAGATTATTTCATAGTGCCCTGCAGTTACTGTATACTTTTATTAATTCCATTTTCTTTACATTATTTGTTTAGATAAGTTCTACTGTTTCAATTTCAATTTCATAATTTCTTCTTAATCTGTGGTAACTCTAGTGATAATGTTGGATTCTACGTGCCTGATTTTGTGTGTGAATACATGTGTGCATGTGTGTGCATGCGTATTTCCAGTATTATACAGAATACTTTTCATAACTTCCTCTATCTAGTATAAATTGTCACATATTCATGCATGGTGTTCACGATATGGACTAGAACTCTTATTCACACTACTGTTGATATCTTCAGACAAATACTACCAGGAGTGCATGTATTTGAACAAGGTGATTATATTATTTATTCTTATACGTGTTTGACAGTGACGACAGAAGACTTTGAGGGTGAAGTGAGCTCTCTCAATTGCAAGTTGCCTGGTTTCCGCATCTGCCCGTATTTGGCTTTAACTCCATTTCCCTATGTGGCTGGGATCCTGCATGCTTGTAGGGATAGATCAGCTCCCACACCTTGCACACAGTGAGTGATTTCATGGGTTCCCATCTTCTTGGAAGGAACTTGCCTTTGGAGTTTAGATTACTTGAATGAATGTGAATTCAAACTTGGGAAAGTGTCACAAAAAATTACGATTTTGTTATTTAACTGGGTACTTTAATAAAGAACAGAAAATAATTTTATTGTAGGCTTATACAACCTATGTGTAAATGGAACTTCTATTCATAACTGTGACTTAGAGAATATTTTCAATGTATAATGTTATGTTTTTCAGTGCATTAGCTTCTGAATCTTAAAAATATAATGGTATCAACTCAGCCCTTTTCTAACTGATCTTATCTACTATCTACTCTGTTCTTACACTGCTACAATATTTCTTTGTTCATCCCTTCTTTTATTCTTTCTTTCATGTTTCCTCATCCTTCCTTCCTCTCTGTCTCCCACTTGTTCTGCTCCATGCTATCTTCCTTCCTTCCTCTCTTCCCTCCCTCTTTTCTGCCTCATTTTCTCCCTGCTTCCTTCCTTCCTCCTTCCATTTATCAATAGTATTCTTTTATGTTTAACAAATCTCTTTTATCCTATTTAATTTACAAACAAAAGTAGAAAAAAATAAGGCAGCCCTTCCTGATTTTGGATTCTGATTAAAGTCATACATGAAGTAGATTTGAGTTATAAGAAAGTGATATATCTTATTGTTAAATAGAATTTGGAAAATAATTATTAAAGAAAAGAGAAACATGATATTCTTTGTTGACAATTGTGCAAATTTCTCAGGGTCAGTGGTTATGAGCATATGTCTACACATATATGACATAATTCCTATTTTTCCTTCTATAATCTTTGTTACTTTCTTTTCTTAATTTAAAGTTTAATAGTTAATAATCTCTGTGTAATATAAGCCTGCAAGATTAACCTGTATTCAGAATATGAGCAAAACTGTGACTCTTTTTCTGAAGAGTTTTGAACCTGAAATGCTGTCATTTTACCAATTTTAAATCTGTGTGCAATAATGCTTGTTAGGTTTGGTTCTGTGAACTATTTAAAGTTTCTCCTTTCTGTGATGTGACAAGAAGCCTCAGCCACCTGTTTCTTTGCCTTTCTCCTGAAGTCTTCAAATGCTAATTTTTCTTTAAAAATAAATTATTGACTATTGTGTTTGTGTCATTTGATATCCTTTTTAACATAAAAATGTTTCAAAGGAAAGATTTGACAATGAATTCAGAGTATGCAGCATTCCCTCAGTTTAGATCAAGAAGCAGGTTCCAAATTTCCTTATTTTAAAAAATGTGTTTTCTCTATATTTATAATGTCAATTTAAAATTTCTCTTTGGTATTTTAGGGTTATTTCATAGTGTATAGTTCCAAGTAAGACATTTTATTAAAACTTATCTATCACTTGCTATACTGCTTGTTTTATTCCAAATGTGATTATAAAAATTATATATTTTGAGAAACTTAAGTGCTTTTTTCATGAAACAAATTTCATTAGTTTGGTTGTCTAAAGCACAACATCTCTATCTTAAGAATTAAGATTTATCAATGTTCTAATAATTTAAGACTTTCAATTACTTTATCCAAGTATTTTAAAATGTATTATATTTCTCAATTTTCCAAATAAGTAAAAAAAATGCCTTGTATTACATCAGTATTGCTTCAAATGTTTATTTACTTTACCTTCAATATCTGTGTTTTCTAAAATCTACATTTGTAGATATTTCTGGTTGTATTTCTTTGTGATTAGAGTTAAGAATTTAATAAATGTTTATTGTTTAATATGTTGTTGGGGGCCTTTTATCATCTCATAAATGTCTTAGTAATTTCACATACTTATGAGCCCTTTCCACTCTCCAGTCTTTAGTTATTTATATAAGGCATGGTTTTATCTTATACTTTATTTATATGTATTTTTATGATTTAGAAAACATATTCTATCAGTTTTTGTTGGCAAATCCATCAATAAAATGTATGACTTGGTCAACAAAATTTAAATTGAAGAGAAAATCTTTAATTTTGATTAAATTAAAACTAAATTATTTTCTTCATTACATGGGGTATAAAGCATCTATATTGTGCTACTACATCAACATAATGTAATCTGTGATCTATCCAAGGCATTCAGGTTAAACTGAACAACACATGGGCATGGGACAGCCATGCATCCAAGAGCAAGTGTTGAGCATTTAGAAAACCTGAGCTCGTGATCAAACCTGCACACAAATTATGGAGATACTCTGTTTTCCTCTCACCCTCATTCCCAAAATCAAAGGACTGATTGTCAGGTGTGACCCCACAAGGATGAATAATTTCTCTCTGTGTATGTATGTGATTGTGTTAGAATTATAGCTATTGCTTTGGTTACTGTACAGTGTCGCCTTCTCCTGTCATGTTCTTAGCAGGGTGGTTTCATGTGGTTTCCTAACTGCTGCAGGGCTGTGCACTGTACCTTGGCTGTCTGAGCATTTCATTGGGATCTTAAACTCAGCCACAAGGAATTAAAGGAACCAAGTTTGGAAGGAAAACAAAACCACTTTATTTGCAAGAAAGGAGGAAAGCAGAGGACAGAAAGGTTCCCCATGAGATGTTGGTAGGGAACCGAGAAAAGGTTAATACCTCTGGAGCTTCACCCTCAGCTTCCTTTAATCAGAATGATTGAGACCCTTTCTTCCAGGTCCACACCTGGAACTTGCCATAACCTGATTGGTCCTCTGCACAGTCACTGATGGATGCCAAGACCTAAAGCCCTAACTTGGGGTTGCATTGTCTACCTACACATTCCTAGGTGGGCCAACTTGTCCTTATCAGAGTCTTATCTCTGGAATTCATAGTTTGGTTAGGAGGAAGCTTACATGGAAGTTGGAGTTAGTGATTAAGCATACAGTACAGGAATATATTGACCCTAGAGGGATAAAAAATATGTACATACATTAAATAAGAGACATGTGGCCCCCTTACATTGTTACAGGCAGCTTAGTTAGTTAGAAATATTATAGGCAGTCAGATAGGGCTGGGCATTCAAAGGAACCAGTACAGAAGATCAAATACTTGCAGGCTTGGAGGAGACAGACACCTCTGCTTAGGAACAGATCTCAAGACAAAGACAAAACAAATGCAACCACACCCTAAGTACGAACATCAGGGATTGATATTCTAAATAGGTATGGATCACTTTGAGGAAGCCAGGAGTGACCATTCCAACCTCCTACAGAGTTACTGTTCTTCAATCATGCCTGCTTTCCGTGTGACTCACTTCCTCATTTGTACCTGATTTGGTTCAATTTTACCTGAACAATTGATCTTATTGTTTGACCAAGGTTTGTCCTACCGTATGCCCACCTTATGCCTTGCCAGTTCCCATGTTTCCCCCATTTTGGACCCACCTCACCTCATGGTTTTGCTCTATAAAATTCTCTAGAAAAAGACAGAGTCTTTGGCAACCCACTCAGGACCACTTCTGTCTCTCTCACAGACAGAAATTTACTTTCTCTCAATAAATATATTCTGCTCTTAACCTCCATTGTTCCTAAAATCCATTCTTCAATTTTAGAGAACACGAACTCATATCGGACATGTAGTAGTTTGGGAATTTCATTCCGCTATATCAACATTTTCAACTCCATTACATTTTAATGGAGTTGAGGAAGGGCAGTTAACTTGTCTATGTCACCTGCCTGGCTGTGTCAGGGCTCTGTTATTCAGCCCTGCCTGCATTATTGTTTCTTCCAGCAAAGGGAAAAAAATCCTAGTCCAGATTAGCCAGGAAGCCTAACAAGGCCTTTCTCTGCCTGCACATGCCTTTCCCCTACATAGCGTTCCACAGGTACACACATGGGCTAGTTCATTAATTGGGTTTAATCTATCCATATTTTTCCTCATTTTCCATATATATTCCCTTCCTTTCTCTTTTTAAATCCTTACCTACTCATAGTGTTGGGACACAGTTAAAATGTAGAAATGTATTCATGAGATGTTAAGTTTATAGATACTTCATGATCAATTAGAGGCCTCTGACCAAGTTACTGTTCTGCTGTTTCTGCTGAATTCAATTGATCCTGCCAGTGTCCTCAGGCCAGCTTCAGATAAGCACTAAGTCAGAGTAACTGTCTATACCTTAGGGTACCCTGTTTTGACCCACGCCCGTTCAGTAAAATCTCTCTCTGGAGAACATTCAGATATTATGGTAACATCCTTAACCACTCTTATTCAGTGAACGCTCTCTCTCCAGAACCATTTCTATATTATGGTAATGCCCTTAAGTATAATCATTCTGTAAGAGCCTCTTCCCCTGGTTGTTTCTATTGTTTTAAGAGTAGCCTGTCTAGCAATATATAATTCAATGTGTATAACCAATCAGGTAATGTTTTGTCACTTGCTTTGTACCTCCCACTTCCAATTCTATATAGACTAAACTCCTTTCTGATCAGGGTTAATTCCTTGCTCAGAAGGAATTAACCCTGTAACAATCCACTGGTGTGAACTTCAACAGAATGTTGCCTTCTTATCTCCTTGGTGCAAAGAGTCTTCTATTTGGTTTGGTTTGATTTGGCTTGGCGTGACTTGGGAAGTTTCCTGCAACAATAGTTTCTTAAATATCCCCTCCCTCCTTTTTTTTTATCCATAGAAATTCTTATTAAGACCCATTTTCCCCCTTGCCTAACCCAGTTTGTTACTTCCTCTTTCAGTTGCTCGGTGGTGAAACAGTTGGAGAATTTTTCAAAGATGTTTTAAATTACATATTGATATATGGTGTTGATGTGAGAATGAAATACAGCTTCCAAGTAATTGAAATAATATAAGGGAGATAGTATAACTCCCAACCTGCTAGATGTGTGATGAATGAATTACTTCTAAGGAACAATGGAGGTTAAGAGCAGGAAATGTTTACAGTGGGGAAGGAAGCTCCTGTCTAAGAGAGACAGCAGGGGTCATGAATGGGTGGCCAAGAACCTCACTTCACAGGAGAAGCTTTTGAGAGGTAAATCAAGATTTAAGGTTGGGCAAAATTGTGAAAGAATAAGGAACTTCCCTGGAGGGGGCGGGTCAGGGACTCCTGGTGGCCCAGCACCCAGGTGATTGATGCCTATTTAGAATATCAATCATTAGTATTTATGCCTAGGGGAAGTGTGTAGTTGTAGTCCTTGCCTCTGTTGTCTTGAGGTCTGCCTTCAAGGAATGCATCTCCATGCACCTTGTAATGTGTTCTCATCTTCTGCACTGGCTACCTATGGGGTCCAGCCTATAACATTTCTGACTGCCTGTAATATTTCTAACTAATATAGCTGCTTGTAATAGCTTGTTCTTTGGACATTGACATTACTGGTAGCTCTTCTGTCTTTAAAACAGTAGTAATAATTCAGTCTATATACCAAAGTTGAGCAGCAACAGGCTGACTGCAAGCTTTCATGCTGAGACCCACAGTCTGAGACACATCACAGTGACAAATGCATTTACTTAAAAGATATTCACACAATAGTCTTCCACTCCCCATTCCCAGTGATCTTCCACTTCAACACACACATATGTAAGAGGTCACATAGAATCCAAAGCAATAAGCACAGATGTCTTCAATATCCTGCTCTGCAAATACATGATCAACTACTAAGAGTAATAATAAGATCAACAAAAAAGCAGAGACAAACTATGTTATAATTCAGTGGGAACAAAGAAATCCTACAGAGATTTTCATTTAAAAATAGAGCAGCACACAACCTTTTTGCATTCCATGGAAATTTCTCCAAAAGAGATAATATTTTAAATCCATAAAATACTATCATTTAAATTAAAAAATTTAAAAGTCTCTTAGGTGTCCTGTAATATCATAATATAGTAAATCTGCAAAGCAATGGGAAAGAAACACAGAAACAAGGCCAGCACAGTGATTAAAAAAATACACTATTCAATAATCAATGGGTCATTGAATGTATCAAAGGAAAAATTTAAAACTTCCTATAATTAAATGCAATGGAAATGTAATATACCAGAATGTAAAGGACACAATAAAAACACAATCAAAAAGGTTTATTGCTGTAAGAGCCTATGTTACAAAAATAGAATGAGCATAAGTAAATGAGCTGATGATGAACTAAAATTTCTACAATAACAAGCAGTAATCATTGCTAAGTCCAATAGATAAAATGAGATATACTCATGTAAGAGAAGAGGTTGAAGGGATATGGGGGTAATTTGGAGTCCAGGGGTAGAGGGAACATGGTCACATCAGCAAGCAAGCCCAGTGTGGGAACCAACACCATGTGTGAGCTGCCCCCAGGCTGGAACAGCCAGACCCCAGCCTCTCCCTGTGAGTCAGCAGCATCTGCAGACTGGGGGTAGAGAGAACAAGTCCACACTAGCAAGCAAGTCCAGGCTGTGAGCCAGTGCCATGTGTGGGCCACTGCTGGACTGGAACAGCTAGACTCCAGCTTCTCCCTGTGAGTCAATGCCATTCATGGACCAGGGGTAGAGAGAACAAGGTCACGCCAGCAAGCGAGTCCAGTCTGGGACCCAACTCCATGTGCAGGCCACTGCCAGACTAGAACAGCCAGACTCCTGACCCTACTGGTGTGTGGGCTGGCAAACAAGAAGTACCAGTCTCCCACCCACACTGTAAGCGACTGGCTTATCTGGAGAAACACAGGCTGTGATTATAGCTACTGAGGTGAAATGCAATTGGATGCCTGTGGTGCTTTGTTGTTTCACTAACATTTAAGGTCTAGGGCCAGGTCTGATCATAGGTTCAGAGGATAGTGGTACACAGTTTGACATCTAGGAGGGAATCTCCTTCTGAGGGTTTCAGCCATTGTTGATCCCCTATGTTCTTGTTTTGGAAGTCCTATATCATTTCCATTGTTTTATTGGGTTAGGTTTTATTCACCTTTGTTTTGTTTGATTATGTCAAATCTGATATCAGGAGTAGCCATCTCAAAGATGGCAAGATATATTATGGTACCAATTTTGGATTTACTATTGGCTTGTTTTGAAGTCTTTTAGTGCATTCATTGTTTTGTTTTTATTGTTTCTATTCTATTCTGTTCTGTTTGATTTTTACTATGTCAGAAGTTATCTGCAGCTATTTTGAAGACATTAAAAGGCATTATGGTAACTATCATCAATTTCATAATATTTTGAAGTCTTGTATCTCTTATACTCTTATACTCTTTTTGTTTTGATTGGTTTTATTCTGTTTTATGCTCTTTAAAATAAAGAAAAATAAAGAGATGCAGGAGCAGGGAGGTGGGCATCGAGTTTACACAGAAGAATAAAGAAATGTCATATGTCTGCACAACAACCTGAGATTAAGGTAATTGCTGTGTGCTACAAATATGTACCAATAAAAATATAAAATATTAAAATTATAGAAAATTAAAAAAAGTTTAAAATATACTAGAAAAGAACTCAATTTTTCACGGATTAACAGAATTTAAAATGTTAAGATCATATTTTCAAAAGTGATCTGAATATTGAATGTAATTTCTAGCAAAATAAAACAACTCCTCACCAGTATGGAAAAAAGGAACCCTGGAATTTATATGGAAATTCAAAACCCAGGAATTCTGACATATTCCAGAGCTGAAAGAGCAATTCTGAGGGCATCTTATGACTATCTTGGAAAGTACACTACAATGAGAGGGTGGAAATACACACACACACACACACACACACACACACACGCACATTTAATGCTGACACAGCAGATATGCCACAGTGAAAAAGGAGAAAAAACACAGAAACAAATACATGCACCTCCAGCCATGTGGTTTTTGCAAAAGGAACCAAAACCATATACTGAAGAAAGTGACTTTGCTTTAAAGGTCAGTGGAAACATGGATACAAATATAAGGAAGACAGAGATTAGATCCCTGTCTCCCACACTGTACTAACATCAAAATGAATCAAAGATTAGATTTTAAGTCTAGAAACTTGAAAAATATGGAGGAAAACATGTAGGAAGCCACAGAAGTCATAGGTACAGACACAGACTTTCTGAACAGCACCCAAAGGAACAGAAAGTTACAGGCAGGCCTGCATCACATTAAAAAGCTCCTGTACGGCAAAGTAAATGATCGACTAAATGAAGAGGATGCCTCCAGAATGGAAGAAAATCTGAGTTAGCTACTCTTCTGATATAGAGTAATTATATCTTATCAAAAAATATGAACATCAGTAAAAGAAAAAGTCCTCTGTAGGATTGACAACTGGTGGTCAACTTAACAGTCAGCTGAACTGAATCAGTGTGGTGGTGGGTGTGGATGGTCTGCCTGAGGATTGTTGCCAATAGCATAAAATAACTGGAGAGGAAATAGTAGTGTGGTGATGTTGGTTCTCCTGTTGTTGTTGGTTTTCCTGTTGCTGTGAGTTCTCCTGGAGAAGCCTGTCTGTTGAACTTCTTTCCTGATATGAACATGACTGTTCTCATCATCAGAGGAGCTTGGAACCTTGTTGTCACTGAGACAAGCTGTGGCTTACTTTAGGGAAGCTCTGGTCCTTACTTTGAGCATCATTTCCTGGCTCCAGAGGGGACGATGTGTACTGCTCAGTATCCAGGAGAAGCTTGTCACACTGGCTTCCTGATATGAACTCAGCTGTTCTCATCATCAGAGGAGCTCAGAACCTCATTGTCACTGAGGATGGCTGAGGTAGTCTTTGGGCAAGCTCTAGTCCTTCCTTTGAAAATTGCTTCATGACTCCAGTGCAGATCCCTCACAGATTTTCTGGCCTCCACCACTGACCTTTGGGCCTTTCCAGTGCAAATCCATGAAACAAACTTACATGAGAAACTGTAGGCCTCCAGTTGGACTCATGGGAGTGCGTTGTCACAGGCTGTAGGTCTTCAGCTGCACTCATGCAGGATGTTGCCATGGAATCCAGGGCCTCAGCTGGATTCTTTGGGTATTAGTGTGTGGACAAATCTCCTGCACTCATTCTGTTGTATTTGACTGACTATAATAAAATAACATTAAAAATTATGTGTCCTGTATTGTCTTGTTTTCCTTGTAAACACTGACTACAAGAAGGCTGCACTGGTTTGTCCTGTGTCCTCCCAAGGCCTCATCTAATTTGAATGGGACTGAATCTGGCATTTGTCATTGGTTTGTTGTCTAGCACTGGGATTGGTGATGTGAGTGCTGCACCTGCCCAGGGGTGGAGCTAAGGTACAGTGTAAAGGAGGTGGGTCTTCCTCTCTTGCTTTTCCCGCTATCTATCACCTGTTTGCCTTGCTGTTTGGCGGCCATGAACAGCTGCCCCCCCATGTCATGCTGCCTTGGAGTCAGCTAAGTATGGACTGAACCCCCCAAAAAAGTAAGAAATAAAGTTTTCCTTCCCTAATTTTGGGCATTAGGTATTTTGTCTCAGCAATGAGTGAAAAGTAACTAAGACAGAATTTGGTACCAGAGGGGTGGGGTCCTTATTGTGACTATTCCTGACCATGTGATTCAAGAGCCTTTGGAAATGGCTTGTGGGAAGAGTTTGGAAAGGTTTCGGAGATGTCACCTAAATGCATTGAGCTGGAGCAGCTTAGGCTGTTCTGTATGGGAGATTCTGGACAGAGCTCAGAAGACCAGAAGGCTGATAGAAAGACTGATGGTAAAGACCAGGCATGGGAGGTTTCTTCTGGGAACAAGGACTGCATTGGTTGTTGGACTGCACATGATGTTTGCTATGTTTTGGCAAAAAGTTTGTCTGCATTCTGCCCATGCCCAGAGACTTTGTCTGGGACTGAAATTAAGGGTGGAGGACTGATTAGTCTGGCAAAAGAAATCTCAAGGTAGCCGAATGTTGCAGCGGTGGCCTGTGTATTATTGGGGGCTTTTAGCCAGATTTATGTTGAGAATCAAGAGCAAATAGCCCAGCATGGAGATTTAAAACATTGTGAGTTTGGCCAGAAATCTGTGGACTGTAAAGATAGAGGCTGAGACCTTGATTGCTAAGAAGGAAAAGAGAAATATAAAAGATGGCCTGGGGGCATCCTGGGAAGCAACAGGCCTCCAACCTCTGCAGCCTCAGGCCAGCAAAGGTGAAAGAGTTTGTTCGGAGGAAAAAGCCACAGAGTGCCATGTTCTGGAGTGGTGACTGAGGCCACAGGAAGTTTCAAAATGGAAGTGGATGCACCAGATTCCAGAATGGTGACAGCATAGAGAAGCTGTTCCTCACAATCAGGTTCAGAGAGCTCAGTGACCCAGGCAGTCAACCCCTACAGCTAAGAGCGAGTAAAGGCTACTGCTCCAGCTGGCAGTGAACCTTGGTGGCATCCACATGGCACTGATTTTAGGTACAAGGAAAATACACAGATTCTAAAGCTAAGGCAGCTTCTTCCCCACCTGCAGAGGGCAATGTGTAAAGATGTAAAAGTGAAACCAAGGAACACGGATCATCCAAGGAAATCTATGGAAGTTAAAACCCCTGAAAGTGCCATGGGGGTGGAATCACTCAAGTTTTTTGGAACTTGCAGCCAGATTGTTTTTAATGCTGAGTGGAGAACTCTAGGACTTCATGTTTGCCTTGCTGGATTTTGGACTTGCTTTGGTTCCAATGCTTTCTATTTCCCTGTTTGTAACATTTGGAATGGTAATGTTTGTCTTGTGACTTTATATGTTGGAGGTGGTTAACCTTGTTTTCATTTGTACAGGGAGCTACAAATAAGAGCTTGCCATAGATCTCAGAGGAGATTTGGGACTTGGACTTTTCAGCAATGCTGAGGCTGTTAGCATTGTGGCAACTCTTGAAAATGGACCAAATGTCTTTTGTATAAAGGATACACATGAGTCCTTGGTGGGCCAGGGGTGGAATGCACTGGTTTGTCCTTGTCTCACCAAGGCCTCATCTAATTTGAATGGGGCTGAGTCTGGCATTTGTCATTGGTTTGTTGTTTAGTGCTGGGATTGGCAATGTGAGTGCTGTACCTGCCCAGGGGTAGAGCTTAGATAGAGTGTAAGGGAGGTGGGTCTTCCTCTCTTGCTTTTCCCGCTGTCTCTCACTGGTTTGCCTTGCTGTTTGGTGGTCATGAATGGCTGCCCCACCGTGTCACACCACCTTGGAGCCAACTAAGTATGGACTGAAACTCCCAAAAATTGTAAGAAATAAAGCTTTGCTTCCCTAATTTTGGCTGTCAGGTATTTTGTCTCAGCAATGAGTGAAAAGTAACTAAGACGAAGTCCCAATTATTAAAAGGGTAAACTAACTGAGCAGATATGTCTTTAAAAAGAGTAGAAATATCTAACAGTTCTATGAAAAAATATTTAGCATCTGTTGCAACTATGGAGGTGCTAATGAATACAATGAGATTTCCTGTCACACCGTCAGGATGCCTAGCATTGCTGATACAAAAATTATGAACATTGGCAAGGATGAGAGGGAAATGAGCCCTCCTGCACTTCTGATGGGAGAGTGATTGAGTACAATCAGTATGGAAATCAGTATGGAGTTTCTCACAAAAACTAAAAAGAGAAATACCTTTTGATCCAACTGTAAGAAAATGTCAATTGGATAATACAAGAGCCCATAATACTAAAAAAATGAGCCATTCTCAGATGGCTTCTTACCACATGTTAACCCTTATATTTACAATTTAAAAATAAATGAGAAAGAGATTACAGGTAATTAGAAAATCAATTTGCTGAATCAAGGAAGTTAATCTGGGACTGGAGGAGGTAAAATTTATAATCAGAAGAAAATAATGAAAATGTGTCTTATGCTTATATCCACATATCAAAACAAATCTGATAACTCTATATTTCTAATTTTGCTGCATTTTTTCAAAGAAGTTTTATATAACGTATGCAGCTGCTCAAATGAAAAAAGATACAAGGAAAGTTGATAACTTTTATGGAATTTCAACTAAAAATGGATTGCCCTATAGAATCAGCATTAGAAAATGATATTGATGAAAAAATAATCAACTGAAAACTGAGGATTTCACATCATCTCACTGACCAAGTTCTCCCTGTCCTCACTGTAGAGCATTTCCTTCCCATGGGTATACTTCAAGAACCTTCTAGCATGAGGGTTAGATGACATATTTTCACATGAGGTAGGTCACAGAATTTCTTTCTAGCCAGTTTTCTCACAGAAATGTTTTTAGAAGACTAGAGAGCTATTTCCAAGTTATGAATTATTTAGGAAGTTTTACTGCATATGACTGTAAGAAGTTGAATGATAATTTATATAGCTAGCTTTAAGGGTGGAAGTGATTCAGGAGAAAGCTTAGTAGAGGAATATTAGAGAGATATTCCCTCTGAGGCCCTTCCCAACTCCTTAATTTCAAAGTTCTCAGTCTGCCAAAGAGATGTACTTTGTGGTGCTATGTTCTGATTCCTAATAATTTTCTCATATGTAACTTCCATAGAAGTTTCACAAACACAAACGAGTCACCATTGGGTATGGACAGGAGAGTTGGTTTAGTAAATGGGCCATAAACTATTGTAAATTATTCATTAAGGGACTAAAACAGAGTTAGAAATAAAAATAGGTAAACAGAAAAGAACAAACCTAAGAATACTAAGCAATCTAAACACGTAAGGACAAGCATATCTCATTCTTTCATTTATTCTCCACTTACAAATTTGTTAAGTCAATCGCATGTCCCAAATATAATTTCAAGTCTCAGAAATACAACTCTGAGGTCAATCAGACACATTAATTAGCTTCATGAGCCTAACAGCAGCAAATTAGTACAGCTAAATTGTAACCAAATGTCACAACCAAAATAACTGTGCAAAATAATTGTGAGAATGAAATTATTTTTTTAAACAGAAAAGTAACTGAACCTTTAGGAAAGAAACTTTATTAAATTGGATGTTGAATAATCTCATTATTTTACATTATTTTTTATTGATTCAGAAATAACAGATAACAAAAAACTGACTTTTTCCAACATTTGATTTCTGTGAGAGTGTCATGTAAAAATGAACCTTGAGTTTTACTGCAAGTTAAGTAAACATGAATACTTGATGAATTTGTTAACGATACTAACTGGGTTTTTTGTACAAATGAGATTATCCTTGTTTCTCGATCTCCCTTCTCATTACCTAGATAATTTTTATTATGCTTAATGTGAAATCACAACACACTGATATTTCAGAAGACAAAAATCTTGGCTAAAATGTTTCTTGAACAGTTTTGCTCTTGTTGTGCATGCAAAATGAACCTGAAATCCTAGAAAATTTTAGAACTTTAGAGTACAGCCACATGCAGAAATAATGTACATTTAGGTAATTTTTTCTTTCAAAAAACTCATGGAAAATATTATGACCTGGAAAGTGAGTTTGAAAGAACTATGAGTCTGATTAACTTGGTTGTCATTACATAAAATTGTGCCAAAAATTCAGTTGCATTAGTTTTAGAGAAGTATTACCCATTGACTCTGCTCTCAAACTTTGCTTCTTCCAATAAAGATGTGTGAATACATTTTAGACAACGGTCTTGGTTACTCTTACTTTTGTCTCGTTGTTGGGACAAAACACCTGACACCCAAAATTAGGGAAGGAAAGTTTTGTTTAACTTACAGCTTTTGGAGGTTTCAGTCTATAGTCAGCCAGCTCCTAGGCAAGGTGGCATGACACTGGGACAACACTTCAAGGCAGCAGCCAGAGCAAAAGCAGCCAGAGTATAAGAGGGGGCCAGAGCAAGCCTCTTTTTCTCCTTTATATTGTACACAGGCTACTACCACCCCACCCCCTGCTCCAGAGTGGGGGTAGCACTCACACCGTCTGCCTGCCCTCCTCTTGCACAGGCTGAGGATGTTACAAACTAAGGACCCTGGCCCCCTGCTGAATCACTTAGTTAAACTTCTGACCTTCTCAAACTGACACAATGAACAGGTAACCACTTATTCTCTATATCCCAGGATGCAGAGCTGCTGAGTCCCTTAATTAAGCTTCTAGACTTCTCAAGTTGACACAATGTATAAACCATAACAACAACCAACAAGAAGAAAATAGAGATTCAGATAACAAAGAAATATTATTTCAAATCTCAAACGAATATTTCCAAATTATCTCTTAAAAAGAATTTTGTTTGGATTCTTATATACTGTTCCTATTTTTTCTGACAGAATCACAGAATAACCACCCACTCCTACAGAATTATAGCAAAAGTAAAGCAGATATCTGCACTGTTATACTGCCTCATCTTTTCTTTTTTGAGTATTTTACAGTACATACTGCAACAAGTGTAGAAGATTTTCTGTCTCAAATGTTCCCTTTTCCACCGCCTCCAGAAAATAAAACCTGTATGACACATTCTTTCTTGTCATTTCTCACAGTCAGCATGCATTCATCTGTGCAGGCTTTTTAACTAAGGGGTTTGAACTTTCCCCCAGTTACTTAAAAAACTCTTCTTTTAGGTGCTTGGTTAATTGACACATTTTCATTAATCTCTACGTTGATCTCACTGTTTCTTATTGCTTCTCCTTGCTCCAAATACTGAACCCCATTTACTGTGTTCTTTCATATGCTGTTTCTTTAGTGATGGTGCATTTTATAGTCTAATACATTTTATCAATTATTTTTCTATTTTCATTTGCATTGAAGAGTATCTATCATCTATGACTACTACACTTGACACAGTCAGATACCCATATCACCTTTCAAATCATCTCCAGATGTATGACTTAGTTATGAGTTGATTACAAGTGTTCCATAAATTTCTGCCAGTATAACAAGTTAATTAAAATGAGTCATTGTTTTATCTGCAATTAATTAGGGCATCAAAATAATAGTTCAGAAGTAAAAAAATCTGTTGAGTAATAAGTATTTTAAAAATAAATTCAGAACTTGGTATTAAAAAGGAAACTTTGTAAAAAAAGAAAAAGGAAAATCCATTTTACTCATGTAATGCATAAGAATAGTAGAAAGCCAAACCAAAACACATAAATGAAAAATGAAGTTATATGAACACAATAAATGGAAATATATTTTAGTATCATGAAGCACAGAAAAATTTGAATAAGCAGATGCCAATAATGGATGCTAGACAGAAAAATAAATTTAACCTAGTAAAACTGGGGGAATGAAATGTTAAAATATAGCAATTAAAGTACTATAACTTTATCAAAGGTTGCATATTATTTATCAACAAGTTAAAACAGTAGCAAATTATTCAAGGAAAAGAAATGATCAATTTTTATAGATATGCTAATACAGCAGTTCATATTACTTATACAAATGAATTAAATTATCATAGTCCACCTCATGAATTTGTATAAATATCATCATTCAAAAATGTAAATAAATAAACAAACATTTGATTCTTTTACCAGTCAATGATAGAAAAGAAGAAATAGTGACAATACTATACAGAGTGAGGGAAAAAGTGAAAGAGAAAAAAATAAGGAGGTAAATAAAAGGAATTTAAAATATGATGACTTCACAGTTAAACTACACAAATGTTTACACTGAAAGTGATCACAAATCAGTGGTCTGACTTTCATTCTGCTGTGAAACAGGAGTTACATGATTGCTCCGCTCACAAGCAGCGCTATGCATGGCCTGAGTGGGTTTCAATGGTAGAAAATCTTGAGTAAAAATCTTCCTCGTGGCATCATTATGCCTCAAATCTATCACCCTGTGCAATTACTGGCAAGGACTTTATGTCACCCCCATTTCCCTCCATCTCTTGTACAAATTAAACCAGGCCCTCAGTTCATGATGTCAGGATCTGCACATGCCCTTTGGTAGGACACGATATTTTTCCAGTGCAGCATAACTTCTCTGTCTGATCATCTGAGCTGAGGTCAGGAGTGATCACATTGGTCTCTCAGTGGGTGAAATTTGGAGAAGGAGGCTGCCATTAAAAAATCCCAATGCTTAAAAATTCATTTTACCCTCACAGCAGTAATATCTTCAGGAATAGTAACATGTGGTGTATAATTGGAAGGTACCTCACCTAAGTTCCCTGCAAAGTACAATTTACTGTTATTAACATCCAATGACTTTGGGAACTATGGGGCAGTAGAAGGCTTTGCAACTATTGTTTCAGCATTCACTATTACATAGACTTTTTCAGATTTGATGAAACAAGTTAAACATGTAACATAGGATTATAACCATGCTGTGTCGTGTCAAAGTAGCTTAAAGGAGTCACTTTTTTTTTTTTTTTTTTTTTTGCGGCACCGGGGATTGAACTCACAACTTTGCGCTTGCCAGGGCAGGCGCTTAAGGCACTGAGCCAAACTCCCGGCCCTGGTTTTTTGAGGCAGGGTCGCACTATGTAGCTCAGGCCGACCTTGCGCTCGCTTTGTAGCCCAAGCCGGCCTCGAACTCACAACGCTCCGCCTACCTCAGCCTCCCGAGTGCTGGGATTAAAGGCGTGCGCCACCACGCCCGGCTTAAGAGTCACATTTTTAATGTGTCTTTGATCTGATTTCATGTAAGTGAACACCCGAGCTTGCATTCCAGGCAAAAATATCTGCACAATCATAACTAAGTTACGATATTTTCATATGGATTAAATGTGTTCATACTGGAAAGCATTTGTAAAAGTATCAAGTTCACTCCAAATGAATAGTTTAACATTTTATAATATCAGATCTAAATGTTGATTTATACCATACCTATATGTTACAACTGAAATTATTTGTACATATTCAGTAAAATATTAATTGCTAAAATACTGAAATAAAAACCATAATATTGGTGCATTCATACAAATAAAGCCATTTTGTAGCCATTAGAGTATATGTCATTTCGTTATTGAAGAGTTAATGACAAAGAATACCGTGGGTAGATGGAGCTCCAGCAAAGTACCTGACTTCATCTTCCTGGAGCTGGAGGATTTTGAAGTGACCCAGCTGGTCCTCTTCCCGCTCTTCCTCCTCATCTACCTGGTCACAGTGCTGGGGAATGCAGGGATGATACTGATCATTCACCTGGATCCCCAGCTTCACACCTCCGTGTACTTTTTCATCGCTCACCTGTCATTTCTTGACCTCAGCTACTCAAGTGTCATCACCCCTAGAACCTTACAGAACTTACTGACTTTTGCCAAGGGCATCAGTCCTAGGCTGCTTCACTCAGCTGTACTTTTTTATAGTCTTTGTTGCTGCTGAATGCTTTCTTCTCTCCTCCATGGCCTATGACCGCTATGTAGCTATCTGCAGGCCTCTGCACTATCCAGTCATTATGTCCACAAGACTGTGCCACATGCTGCTTGCTGGCTCCTATATTACTGGATTTGTGAGTTCCACTGTGATTGTGGTTTAAATGAGCAGACTGCATTTCTGCAATTCTAATGTCATCCATCACTTTTTCTGTGACACATCTCCAGTTTTAGCCCTGTCTTGCAGTGACACATATGAGGATGAGTTCATTATATTCATTTGGGCTGGATCCAATTTAGTATTGTCCCTCATCACCATATCTGGATCCTATGTGTTCATTCTCTCCACTCTCCTGAAAATTTATTCTACTGCAGGAAAGAGAAAATCCTTCTCTACCTGAGCCTCTCATCTCCTGGGGTCACCATCATTTACAACACCATGATCTTTACTTATTTAAAACCAAAGGAGTTCTACTCCTTGGGAAAGGATCAGGTGGATTCTTCTATGTTTTACTCTACTGTGATCCTCATGCTGAATCCTCTCATTTATAATCTCAGAAACAAGAAGTGAAAAATGCTGTTTTAGGAATCATGCATAAGAGAGAGGTCTGTAGTTAGTATTGTACTGATGCTAAGTATTTATATTTATCTTTTTTCATTTTGGTTAATGCTTTGGTACCTTTGTGGAAAACTTTTTTCTTTCTCTTCCAATGTTTTCTTGTATTTAAGCAAACAAGATCTGGAATATTTCCAGACATACATTATTATGACTTCACATTGTGTTTGACCATCATTAAGTATATGTTACATTCATGGTGTAAATTCATGTGATTTAAAGGGTAACAAAAGTGCAAAATGAGAAATTATTGTCATTTAAAAAACTTTATCATGCAATATTTCATTTACACTTCATTTTGTGTTTATTTCATGTTTAAAATCTGTACTGTTTTGATGTTATTCCACTCATACTACAGAGAATTATGGCAACATGGTTCAGTGTGGCTGCTTCTGAATCAAATATAATAAAATTTAGATTCTAGATCTGCTTTCTTTTATCACAAAACTCTCATTACTTCACTGAAATTTTATGACTTAGTTTTGCTCACAGCACAAGATAGAGAAAAATTGCAGCAGCATCTATCTGATCAGAGTATGAAGGCAAAACTTTTAGAACAAAGTGCTGACCAATATCGTAAGACCTGCACTCCTGTCATGTTCATCATGCAAAATAATTATAGCTGTTTTGGGGAGTTGGTTTATATACACACTGCATCTTGATCATTTTTATTTCCTCTTATTCTCCTACCCTATTATCTCTCCCCTTCCTCATCAGCAATAGTCTACTTCCCTCTTTCCTTCTCTCTCTCTTTCATTTTGATTTTTGATCTATTTACATATGGGCATATCATACAAATCCAATCATGCTATTCAGGATATTTGTTCAAAACCACAGATACCTGATTCTATGTGTAGATAGAGGAACCACAGAAAACTGCTCCATTGTAGTCTAAGTGAACCAGGAACCAGGCTGCACCCAGGCCTATTGGTATTGAAAAGCTAAGCAACAGAATTAATGCCCACAGGCACAGAGGGAATGGCTGCCCTGTGAAGAAGGGAACTTTCTTCTCTTCACTCAGTTAGAGCAAGACCTCAGCACCCTCTCAGGAGGGTTCACTTGGTTTCCTAACAGAGACACAGACTGAACAGAAAGCAAACATGAGTTGAGCCAAGCAAAAGCGATGATATGGTGATAATATTCTCTCCTCCATTCCTGTCTGACACAGTGCTGAGTCAGGAGCTAGCTTCAAAGCCCCCATGTACTTTGCCTTTGCACATCAAGCAGGAAAAGGACAATGAAGAAAGTCCCTGATGCCCCAGCCCCTCCACTCTGCTCACAGGCACCCTGCTCACAGGGAAGCAGAGAGACACTGGGTGTCCAAGCATCCAGGAGCAAGGCTGGGAACTGAAGGCAACTGGGCCATGGTCAGGCCCTGCACACAGAATAGGAGACACTGCATTTCCAGTCACCCTCCTTCCCGACAACAGAGAAAAGTGAGGGGCAGGTGAGGTCCATCTCACCCCTGGCAAATCTGACAGAGGACTGAGGTCACCATGGAGGGGCAGCGCTCATTCTAAGGGCTGCAGGAGATGGCTCCTCCCACCTGGACAGAGGCCCAGAAGGAGAAAGGGGGAAAGCAGACATGATTTTCAGGTTTGTCTTTTTATCAGGCCTTGACACACAGAAAAGTTGTAGGGGGAATTCTGGTCTCCAGCATAGATGCCCCACAAGGAGGAATAATTCCTGTGAGTGTGTGTTTGTGTATTTGTGTGTGTGTGTGTGTGTGTGTGTATTTGTGTATTTGTGTGTGAGCTTTTATAAACATTGAAGTTATTGCTTTTGCTGACATAGGGTGTTAACTTGTTTTTTAGGTTCTGTGACCACCAGGATGTTACACATGGCTCCCTAATTTTCTTTCAGACAAAGATTCGCTAGTTCTTTAATTGGATTCCCTCTGCACCTATTACTCTCCCTCTTCATTTATATTCTCCTGCTTTCCCTTCCTTATCCCTCCTCCTCCTGTACCACTTGAGTGTCCCTTCCTGCCCTCTTTGATTCTTATTAAGGTCTCCCCACCAGTCTGTCTCACCTTATTACTCTTCCTTCCTGTTCCTAAATTAGCAGGAAAATTGGAGAATTTTTCAAACAAATTATAAATTATATGTTGTTGCATGATTTGTTCTTCAGATATCGACATTACTGATGATTATTCTGTCTTCATAAAACAGTGGTAAGAACTCAACCTCACAGAAAATTTCAGTAACAAGAACCTAAGGTAACTCTAAAACTAACCCTTAATAAGATATTCAGCTTTTGTATTTCATTTAATTTCTTGTTACTCTTTTCAAGACATCTTACATGACCATATATAACACAACAAGTATTTTCCCAGTGAGCATTCCAATGTTTATGCTCATACCCTGGCTGATTATGTCTTTGTCCTTATTTTTCTTTTATAAAATAAAAATCAAGGACACTAAAACAGTAATGAATTACATAAATATGACCTGAAGATGAAGCCAGCCACACAGACAAACCAAAATAGAGATTCTACCCATCACTGCCAAAAAAGAGATTCTGACCCATCGCTTTCAGGCCTGAGAATTTTTATTCTTCACCTGTCAACACTCAGCTCTTTAGTAAAGGCTGGGGAACCATTCAAAGCATAATATGTGAGGGGGTTGCTGTTTTACAGCTAACACAACAGGTCAGAATAGAGTATATTTAGTCATAAAATTAGGATAAGATACTGAACACAAGGTATTATAATAATTATGTGAACCTAAAGTACACTCCAAATTAATTTTTTTTGTCACAAAGAGAATAGATCAGAGGAAAATACTATATTGAAGCAAAATGTTAACAAGTTTTGTGTTGCTTTCCTCTTTAAATTTCAATGTTTTCTATTTTTTCTGATGTGCATTCATTATCTCTATGGTCAAGTCATACATTTAAGTATTAAACATTTCCAAGTGAAAATTTTATTGTTCCATCCTTCATAAGGTTTTGTGGTGAAGTATGACTCAGGAAACTTCTCCAACTTCCTAGTCAAAACACAATCCCAATTAATCACTTGAATATAAATATTAATCTCAGAAAGCTTATGTAACTATGTATCAATATAAAACATAAATAAATGAAGTTCAGGACAAACTTTGGTTTGGAGTATCCCAAAAGAGAATGAAACATTCATGCTCTAAATGTGAAATTCAAAAGGAAAAGACAAAATCTAATGTTTACTAAATCCTCAAAATTTTGCCCTTGGAATACAGCCAAGAAACTTCCCTTGGAAATCACTCCCCCAGGATGAGCAAATGCTGCAGGATTCTGAACACGCATTATATGAGGCACCCTGGAATCACCAGACACAGGAACCGTGCACACGGGTGTGTTTACATTCACAGTTCTGCCTCAGATTCTTTTCAGAGAAAACTTCCTGGTGAAGCTTATTTGATCAAGACTTGAACAAAATTTCTAGAGCAATACAGCTTTCCTCAGGAAAAAAAAAAGGATGAATGCAGAAAAACATAAAGTACATCCAGAAAAACAAATAGGTTACAGTGATTTTCAGCTCAATTCCATAATTTTCATATTTTATTTCTGAGAATACTTTGTCGTTGACAAATTTCTGAACAGATAACCTTGGAAAACCATTTTTCCAGCAACTTTGGTGCACAGTAAGTATCTTCCTGAAAACTGAAGGGGATTATACTAGATAAAATAAAAGTGATTATATCAAAAATTATGTGCATGCATATCATTTATGTCTCACACCAAGTAATGATAAGATATGCAAAAAAAAAAAGGAATATGTAGTTGGTTAAATCAGTGTAGTCAAGCAATGTACATATTCAGAAGGTACAATCATTTGAAGCAGTTTGATTTTCAATGGGCAGCAGGATTGCTGCAAATTCAAGGCCAGCCTGGACTACACAAGGAAATCCTGTCTCAAACAGATAAAACAAAAGATTCATTTTTTTCCTCTTGGTTACCATATTTCCAAGAATTAAATACTTATGTGACTCACATAATTCCCAAAGAGAAATTACATTAATAAATCTAAAGAGGTCATTAGAAGCAAAAGTACAGTGAATAATATACTAAAAAAGGATTTTAGCACAGTCAATTATTATATCCTTATTCAGAACTGTTAAAACAAGCTCTGACCAGGCACACAGTAGTGTAAGTCTGCTCTCTGGAGTCAAAATATCTGTGTAGAATCAGAGCCAACATGGAACTACCCTTTAACACAAGTAATCTCTGTGCCTTTGGTCTGAAGTAAAGTTTGTGTACAAGAGTCCTTACGGCATAAAATTTTCCTGAGATTTGATTGTGTTAGTAATTGAAAAGGTTTAGAATAGTATCAGTTTCATGCTAAAAAACATGATGTAATGTACCAGAAATGAGTGTCATTTTATACTCATATTTATACATGAAAATTCTAGTTTTTCACTCTTCTTCATAGTAGTTTCATCAATTTCTAGGTACATTAATTACAAAATATGCTGACTCATATATATAAACTAAAATGTTTTGGGAGACAAAGGTGATTTTTTAAATTGATTAGTCAATAGATAATCACAACAGAACAACATGGGCAGATGGAACTCCACCAATGTACCTGACTTCATCCTCACGGGGCTGGCGGATTCTGAAGAGACGCAGCTGGTCCTCTTCTTACTCTTCCTCCTCATCTACCTGGTCACAGTGCTGGGGAACACAGGGATGATACTGATCATTCGCCTGGACTCCCAGCTTCACACTTCCATGTACTTTTTTTTAACTCACCTGTCATTTCTTGATCTCAGCTACTCAAGTGTCATCACCCCTAAAACCTTACAGAACTTACTTACTTCCAACAAGAGCATCTCATTCCTGGGCTGCTTCACTCAGCTGTACTTTTTTACAATTTTTGCTGCTGCTGAATGCTTTCTTCTCTCCTCCATGGCCTATGATCGCTATGTAGCTATCTGCAGACCTCTGCACTATCCAGTCATTATGTCCACAAGACTGTGCTATGCCCTGCTCGCTGGCTCCTATGTTATTGGTTTTGTGGATTCCACTGTTGTTGTAGTTTGCATGAGCAGACTGCATTTTTGCAACTCTCATGTCATCCATCATTTTTTCTGTGACATGGCCCCAATTTTAGCTTTGTCCTGCAGTGATACTTATGAGATTCAATTCATTATATTCATTTGTGCTGGATTCAATTTAGTATTGTCCCTTATCATCATATCTGGATCTTATGTATCCATTCTCTCCACTATACTGAAAATTAATTCCTCTGCAGGAAAACAAAAAGCCTTCTCTACCTGTGCCTCCCATCTCCTGGGAGTCAGTGTCTTTTACAGCACTCTGATCTTTACTTACTTAAAACCGAAGCAGTCCTACTCCTTGGGAAAGGATCAGGTGGCTTCTGTGTTTTATACGATTGTGATCCCCATGCTGAATCCTCTCATCTACAGTCTCAGAAACAAAGAGGTGAAAAATGCTGCTGTTAGAATTGTGCAGAACAGAGCGGGCTCCAGGCAAGTAAAATAACAGTGTTGCTAGCCATTTACACTCATCCACTTGTCTTTTTAATTTTTCTCCTGGGAAATTCTTCGGTCACATTCTAAAAAAATTGAATTTTATTTTTTCCCCTCTCAAGCTGCCTTTTACTTAATAAACATGATCATGGATGCTTTTAGGCACAAATTCCTGCAAGTTCACATTGTATTTTGGGGCCAGGAATTAAGTGTTAGATATACTATCTAAAAAAAAACCCCAAACCAAAAAAAGTCTTCCTAGATAAATGCCCCCAAAATGAGAAAAATTTTGTAATTTTATGAATTATATCAGTGTAATATTTCTACATACTCAAGCTTTAGAGAATTTTTTAATGAAAAATCACTTGATGTTTCATATGTCATTCTGTTTATCATGATTATCAGGGGCAAAGTTTGGGCAATGGCTTTCCAGTCAAGATTAGGGCATTTAGATTCTAGAACCTGTGCTTCTCCGGCATTCCACCCACACTAACTCATTGATGGAATAAGGCTCAGTATCCACATCTGTGTGAGTTTGTCCATCATATATAACGGATGTGCAAGAATTCCATGTCCCATGATCAAAAGTTGTGTATAACATTTTAGGACAATAAAATAAATGCTGGCCCTTATTACAAGAACATTCACATACCTATAATATTTTGATATATTATATACTTCATATTTCTGAATAGCATTCCTTTGTATTTTACAAATCTCTTTCATTCAATTTAATTTACAAAGAAACATACAGATAAAAAAGCACAGCAGTTCCCAATTTTTGATACTGAATAAGGCAATATATTGAAGTAGAATTAAGTTATAGGGAGTGATACATAATAAAGTTGTAGACATTGTGGAGAATAATCATTAGAGAAAAAAGAAACTTTGCATTCATTTTTAGCAGTTTGTGCATATTTTTCTAGATCAATGGTAATGAATATCTGTCCATGCATAGTTAACATAATTCCTGTTCTTCCTTAATCATTGCTGCTAATTCTTTATTCACTTTCAAGTTTCATATCTAATAATGTCCTTGTAAGCAAAAACTGTATGGTTAATATGTATTCAGTACATGAGCAAAATTGAGGCTCTAGTGTTACAGTGCTTTGAACCTGAAATATTGTGCATTTACCAATTTAAAAATCCTTGAGCAATACTAGATGGCATGTGTTTTCCTGTGAGTCTTTCCTTCCTGTACATGGCAAGGACCTTCTTTGCCTTTGTCCTGATGTCTTCAGGCCTATATTGTTCCTTAAAAATAACTTAATGACTGTCATGTTTGCCTCATCTGTTATACTTTTAAAAATAAAACTGCTGCAAAGGATAGATGTCACAGTGAATTTAGAATATGTGGTATTTCAAAAGATTAGATCAAGTAGAGGGATAAAAATCTCCTTATTTAAAATAATATTTTACCTCTGCATTTATAATATCAATTTAAAATGTCTCTTTATTATTTTGTGATTATTTTATAATGCACAGTTCCATTTTCCAAGTAAGATACTTTACCTCAACTTGTATAACACTTATTATACTAATTTTTTGCTCCAAGTATGTGATTGTAAATGCTATCTATGTTTTGAAATTGAACTTCTTTTTTGTAAAAAATATTTCATTATGTTGTATGTATAAAAGGCAGCATCTCTTTTTATGCATGCAGATTTATCAATGTTTTAATATCAATGTTTTCATTGTTTTATTCAAATATTGAAACATTATATTATTCAAATCACCAAATCAATGACAAAAGTATGTCTTTTATTATACTAATGATATATTAAATCAATATTAGTTCAAATCTACTATATCAATATCACTTCAAATCTATCTGCAGTATCTGTCTTTTGCAGAATCTGTATTTGTAGATATTCTTGGTTGTGTTTCTTTGTGATTAGGTTTAAGAATTTGATAAATATTTATTGTTCAATATATTGTTAGGTCTCTTCTTTCATCACATAAATGCCTTAGTAATTTCTTATCTTTATGGGATGTTTCCACTGTCTAATTTCCAATCTCCAGTACTTTTATAATCATAGATTTACCTTACACTCATTTACACATATTTGTTAATTAGAAAATATATTCTACCAGTTTTCATTAGCAAACACATTAGTAGGATGTATAACTTCATAGACAACATTTAAATTAAACAGATTCTTTAACTTTAATTAAATTTAAGGTAATTTATTGTCTGCATTGCATTGGACAGAAAGCATTCATATTATGTTATTATATAAGATAATGTAATCTATTCTATTGACCTACTGAAGGCATTCAGATCAAACTGAGCAGCAGGTGGGCATTGGGCAGCCGTGCATCCAGGAGCAAGGTCTGTGCATTGAAGCATCTTGGATCCATAGTCATGATCTGCACACAGATTATGTAGGTGCTTTGTTTACCCACTACCCTCATTCCCAAAAGCAGAGGAGAGTGAACTGCCAGGAATGCTTCTTGTGTCTGTTTGAATGCATGCAATTGTATTAGAATTAAAGCTATTGTTTCTATTGCAAAAGGTGTTACCTGTTTTGTTATCTTATCTTACTATAGACAGCTATATTAAGTGAAAATATTATAGGCCGTCAGATAGATGAAGACCTCAAGAGAGCAAGGGAACAAGTGACACACATCTCAACTGACTGGCTCTGGGTTTCAGTCCTTACTTGTCTTCTTAATTGTTTCCTCTGGTAAAGCTTTAACTCTTTCTAGTTGGGATTAGCCAGGAATACCAATGAGGCCTTTCTCTGCCTACCCAACCCTTTTCCCTACTTAAGTTTCTATTGGACACACGCATATGATAGTTTTTACTTTGGGTTCCATTTCTCTCTATTTTTTCTCATCTTTTATTTATACTCCCTTCCCAATTTTTTCATTACTTTTCTTCCCATAGTATCTCAAATATCCACTCCTTCCTTTTTGGATTGCAAAATACTCTCAGGAAGGCCCATTTTACTCCTAAGAGGTCCCCCTTATTATACTCTCTTTCTATTACTGGATAGTGAAACGCTTGGAGAAATTTTCAAAGATTTTCAATTTACATGATGACATATGGATTGTTCTTCAGCTACTGACATTATTGGTGTCCTTCTGTCCTCAAAACAGTGCTAAAGATTCAATCTAGTGTCAGTGTTGATTACCATGGGGTCATCCATATGTTTTCATGGTGAGACACCTACACCCAAAGAGATATCACATGGACAAGGCCACTTACTCCAAAGATCACCACAGAATAAGTCTTCCACTCTTCATTCACAGTGATTTTTAAACTTGAACACACACACACAAAGAATTGTCAGAAAACAGGAAAATAGTATGTTTCTCAAATTTCATAACTTCTTCTAAAAATTGATCCCACTGATATAGCAGTGGAAGAAATTTTAAACAATTTTAGAAAGCAACACTGAAAACGATCAATTATATGAAACGTGATGCAAATAAGGAGCTGAGCTGATCAAGTATATAAATATTTAATAAGATAAATGATGATGCAAAAGAGAACAGAATAAACCAAGAAAGAAATCATGGTACAATATATGACAGATGGCTTCAGTAAAAACAGACATTCTGGAAAAGAACTATGAAATCTTGGAAAACAATCTTCAAATAGTCAAAGGAAAAATTCAACTGAAATCTCAACAATTGTTCAGATGAATCACAAGGAAAAATATCAGAATTAAATGCCAAACTGTGTTGGTCCAGTGACACAGACAATAAAGAATGAGAAGTAATGAGAAGATTAATTACAATCTCAATGAAAATCTAAAAGAACAAATTGAATACTCAAGCAGGATGATAAACTACAGGTCAATGGTATAAAAAAACTGTTCACTGGAATTATATGAGAAAATTTTCCTGACCTAGGGAACAGAGGCAAATACACATGAACAAAAAAGAAACTCCTCATAGCATACCATAGTCAAGTTGCCAAGGAATACATACATAGATTATTGAAACCAGATACAGTGGAATACTAATCACTCACAATTTTAACTTGCAGACAAAACCCAAGATTTTTCAAATGCAAATCTAAAAGCCAGAAAGCTTTGAACTAATGTGTTTTAAGCCCTGAAGAAAATAATTCCAAACTTCCATTACTTTACCCAGTCAAACTGAAGGAGAGACAAAGA